>JAYJMB010063384.1:0-21125 GCA_036873735.1 Pouteria campechiana
ATATATATATATATATATATGTATAATACACACCTAACTCTACACTTATACGTGCGTTACAAGAAGCAGATGAACGTGAAAAAGGTCACATGCAAGCTTAACCTAGCCAGTGCCTGTCTGCTAGAAGAGATATTCTAACCATTGCAGGTTGGATTGATGCGGACAAACGTTTGTATTTACTACCTAATTAGCTTTCTAACCTAACAATTGTTCCTGCTGCAGTGAGTTTGAAAGCGCAACCCATCGCAATCGTGCAAGTGTTGGCATATGCATGGCTCACGTTCCTTATGGGCTACATGCTCTAAGTACTTCTTAATTATTTATTTATGCCCCACGTGTTTTGGCATGTCGTTCCAGATTTCATGCATTTGCCGAAAATTCGGGCAAGCCCGGGTTTGTATCAGTTTGGGCACTTCTGCAATAAATTTGAAAAGAAAAATTACAGCGGTAATCCAACAAAACGATGAACACAAAACAGTTAGGTTGTCAATATCACTTTCATTTATTTCATGTCAGATGTTAAACCATGCATGTGATGGGCATCTTTTTATCCTCTCCAATTGACAATTTTATCTCATCTGCCTCTTTTTTGGCACCTTAAGTAGCCACCGCCACGTGGGCTTTGAGGCACCTTCAATATGGACGAGCGCATGCCTTAAACTGAGGAAGCAAAGAGGGGGTTGCCAAAAGATGGTCATAGATGTTAGCCTTATCTGGAGGTTTAGGTCGATGCTTCGTACATCTACTTCTTCAAAGATAGACCACCATTTGCGCTTAGTTGTTAGGGTAAAAGTAGAGAAAACATGACGGGTATGTTAGATTCTCCTCCCACGTGGAGGTGGGCCCAACGACTTCTCATGCGCACAGGGTTTGGCAATCCTTTGTGCATGCAGTGGCTTCCAATTTTTTTCTTCAACGACTTTTATCATTGTTGCATCATTCATGGCGTAGTAAGGAATTTAGGAGAGATATTCTCAGCTTTTTCGGAGTCGATTTTTGCAGTTTTGCTTAGTAACATTCATTATTATTATTATTATTATTAAGTTTATTAAAATTCATCTTTATAATAATGTTGAAATGCTCTATTTTTATTAAGGAAGAACATATTTTGTGATCTCATTATTATAATGGAAGTTTTTTATTAGACTAAATTTTATGATTTTTTTTCACATTGAGGGGTTTTTCACGTAAAAATTTTTATGTGTTTGCGAATTTGATCTGTTTGGATGATTAATTTACGTCGATTGAATTTATGATTGCCTATTTAATTTATATTAAAAGGGGTAATTTATCTCAGTAGGGCAATAGTACTTTTCTTCTCTCACATCTATTTTGATTGATATTTTTCTACTTATAATAATGCTTTTCTTTTATATCATCAATTATAATTGTTTATATAAAAAGTTATTTTTAATAAAATTTTATTCACTTTATGATTTGCATTGCCTATATCCTTCAAATGTCATCGTCTCTCCTTTTTATTAATTTTTTAAAAGATTTCATTATTTTCCCCTTTACATCTTCTTTTTAAATCTTTGTACAAATAGATCGTGGACAGCTCACCTGTCTTCATCGAGTATGATCCTCTTGTACGTGGAAAAATGATCTTGCACGATGAAGAGTGAATACCCGAGAAAATTAACATCCTAATTCCATTAGTAACCCTAATTAACTAGAAACCTAGGCAGATTAGGTCTCCAAAATTAGCTCTAATGTCGGTATTGTTATAGCTATTTCTGGGGCCCTAATCTACCAAAGTCATCCAATTAATGTTGTAGCAGCCAAGAAGGTGAGTGTAGTTCTGTTGTTAGGTGAGCTATTTTGTTCCTCATCCATCTGAAACTGACCACACAATTATCTTTTTTTCACTGAATCTAGGTCTCCTCAGTTGGCACACATGGATAGGACTACAGTGAAAAATTCGACCTGGACCGGCTAGATCTTGTGGGACATTTCCAAAATGTTGCGAGGCACCTGCCAGAATTTTATCAATTTTTGTACCCAAAAATGGCTTCCTTCCATTTGAATTTTGAATCCCCAGCTACAGATTTCTCTCAATGATGACTGATTGAGCCAGCCCCGGTTTAATGGAGATTTATACGTGAGAATTTCCCTTCTCATTTCTTTACCACTCCACGCCATCGCCTGGAGCAATCTCAAACTCCGCAACTCACAACTAATTTCAAATGGCTGTCTACGCCAACATGTCTTATCAACGACATGCATTTTGGGCTTTCTGCTTGGAGATATGATCAGCCCACGTGTGCTTTGATATGACTCCTGGTCCACTCCAATCCACCACTCCTTAATTTTCAACCATACATTGGATGGCTAGGATTCTTCAATCTGATTCGGATGAGGCTTCCTTTTCCTCCAGAAAATGACGCATTTGGGTGCACCCAATTTCACCAAATAAGACTAACATTCGCACCAACAGAATGATTTATTGTAGAAATTTTTCAACATTTCAGTACCAAAAGGAAGAAGGGGGAAAAATCATGATAATCAGTGCTGCCAAACGCACCGATATTTAAATCAGGCCCGGCGGTTTGATCTGAACTGTTCATAAAATGGGTCCCGCTGTGAATCTAAGCACGTTACACACCAGAGTTTAATTGAAACATGCATATAAATGGGTGGGATCCTTCACATTGTTGGCACTATGACACGTACCTAGTAGCTGAAAATGTCTTTTAAACTTTCCATAAAAAGGACTGCACAAGCTGCAGACTTACCCTTCGCTTGGCCGCGCTTCTTGGGACCTAAATGGCCGTTTCGGGTGAGAAAGCACTTTACTCTTTTTCTCCTACCGATAAATGAGGTTTCCGTAGAAGTAGAAAATTTTTATTTCTGCATGGGCTTCCCATCTTAATTGATAAGTTGATGACATTACTCCCTTTCTCTCCGATAAAAAGATAAGCATGAGATTAAAATCACATTTATCCATTTACCCTCTTCCTTCGTGGCTACCATAGTGTTGTTATCCATTGAAGTTTGATTTCTTCCTAATAAATATTTGAACGGAATGCTCAGGTGGCTTTCAAGAAGATCCCGCCTTCAATCCTACAAGACTAGAACGAGAAGGTCAGAGGATATCGAGAGTGTTCCTGAATTAAATACTTCGGCGCTCAAGTCAGTAAAGGGACTCTTTTAGCGATGATAAGATGGTAACGAGAGCTTGTGTTTTGAGGTACATACTTGAATATATATATATATATATATAGTTGAGTATGAGTGCGTAGTTAGGATGCGTGCATGGCCTATATATAAGTGGGATGAAGATTCTCGCCTGGATGAGGACTCTAGAAGGGTACTAATCATGAGTCCCAATCGCGTGGGGTAGCATGATAGCTGAAAAAGGTATCCCATTAGGGTTGAGATCTAACGTGACATAGTGCTAGCTAGATATTCGGTTATATATATTAGGATTTCCTAACACCAATCCTCATCCCTCCCCCGGAGGACATAGGTGGAACCTGTCCTCTTAGTCATTCGATTCTAGCGGCATGTCATCGATGTGGCTTTATTCTTCAGTGCTCGTATACGTTTTTGTTAAACGTACTCACTTTCCTGCGGATCCAATTTGTCGGGAGGTTTGGAAGCCTAACGGGTAATTACAGTTTGACGGATCCGCGGTTTTAAAGACTGGTTCCATCAACTGGAACGCTCTCGAGAGGCTGTAAGATTTCAATTTTGTTTGCCAAAGGGAAAGGCTATGGTGGATCCGTGCGAGATCAACTCGATTTCACTCTGAGGGACTTTGTGAGCTCTTGGACCGGTTCCACAAATGGGAATGTCGTGGTGGATTCAGAAGGGTTCAGCCCGGTTCCACTCTTAGGAACTTCACAAGCTCTCGAATCGGTTTCGCAAATGGGAATGCCATGGCGGATCTGAAAGCAATGTCTCTTCGCACCGTTTTAGCATTTTGAAATCTGTTAGCGGCCACCCTATGTCAATTCCTATCGGTAAGGGTGCGGCTTTTCGTTACCTTTTTCTATCTGTGTGTACTAGGTTGGCAACTTTATCGGTACGGGCTCGATTCTTCGTTCCTGTCGTTCATCCATGTGTACAAGTCTTTAAATGAAAGGGGATGTGAATGTGGCGCTGGTTTTCTATTTTCATGAAGTCCAGGCTAGCAGTTCCAGTTTACACGAGACCCTAAGTGGTTTTGCAAGGGGCATCTATAAACTACCACCATGACAGCAGGAAATCATTCCCCACTCTTCTCGTTATCTTCCTAAGCTATGCTTTCCGTCTCTTCCACTAGTAATGCCTCCTCTTAGGAACCCACTTTCCATTTCTCTTCCCTGTCGATTCTCCTGTTTTTGCACAAATGGCTCTTGAGAAGTCTCGTCGTCATCAGTCCGCCAATACCATCGAGTCTTTCTGACTCTACTCGTAGCTTACAAGTATGAGTTGGGTCTTTCCTGATCCAATAGACCTTCTCTGGGATCACCAGAAAGGTTTTGTTTATGTGTCCTTAGGGTCTCTCAAAGCTAGGTTTCACCTAGGTCAGGAAAACTTTATTTTTGATTTCCTCCATAATTATAACATTTCCTCGGGACAACTAGTCCCCCTCTCCCGCAGGGTTTACAACTTGGGGGAGATTTCTGTCTTTTCTTTTGCAATGTTTGCCTCAATCCTCACCCTTAGCAAGCCCCCTCATTCTTCCTATTACTTTTACCTAATTCCCTGTCTTTCATGGCGGAAGTTGTTCTAGTGGGTTTCAGACTCGGATGATGATTGAAAGAGTCATTGGGCCTGGGTTAAGTCCTCTTGGGGCTTGCCCTTTCCCGCTATTTGGCAGACCTTCCCCAAACGCTGGACAACCTCTCTTACCCAATTAGAGCTGTACAACTTGTACTTTATTAGGTATAGGTTGATGTCCTTAGGTGCTCTAGTGGTGGATGTTGTCATCGCTGCCGAGCTATATCGTCAAGTAGACTTTCCATGTGGTTTCCCAGATCAAGAAGTCATTATTCCTAACATTGTCCTTTTGCAGTCAGATCTTCCTTCTCTCTTCCCCTAACGTAGGTCCATTATTCATAGTGAGTATGAGCTCCATCCTCGTCCTATTTTTTTCGGTCCTCAGGAGTCGACTTCTTTCACACCAGCTCCTTCTGATGCGTCTGCCCCTGCTCCATCTGTAACACCTCCCCAGGCTCCTCTTGTGACTCCCGGTCCCTCTATTGTATTGGCCCCTTTGGCTGAAGAGGCGGGTCCATCGAGGTGCCAGAGGGTTAAGGCCACTATGAGGAGGCAGCATCATTATGCTACTCTCTCTTCCCGCCCTTCTTCTAGATCCCTTAGGAAGAGGTCAACAGATCCGACGATGTTAAACGTAATACGTCCTCCTAGTTGGGGTTCATTTAGGATTTTTTCATCTTCTTTTCCTACGTACTCCTCTCCTTTATCTTCTTCTTTCGACGGTTCCATTCATCCTAGGGGAGAGGATCAGCCTTCTTCCCCTCACCTTAGATTGACTTATGAGAGAGCTCTTGCCTCTGGGAGGACTTAGATGAACTTTTGGGTGGGATAGCTCACCCCCCTTCCCTGTTTGTCGATCCTGTCTCTGCTCCCTCTTCTTCGGTTACAGTTTCCTTGCCTGTTGGTTCCGTCAAGGCGGACGCATCGTTTATCTTGCCTGCTGCAACAGTGTCCTTGCTCCACTCCTCGGATGTTGCTACTCCTTTAGTGTCCATTCCCTCTCCTCCAACTCCCTCCTATACCTCAGAATTAGCTCCGGCTAAAGATATATCTCCAGAGAATGTTGTAGAAGTGGTGTCAGAGGTCCAAGGAGGACCAGAGGTCTGGAAGAGACAGGCTTCGACAGAGTCCCATGAGGAGACGATTGTATAAGTGCCCCAACCTGATGTAGCTGTGGCTTCTCCTCCAACCTCAACTCTTGCTAGTAAGTGCCTTTTATGACGTAAATGTATTTTTTGCCTCTCCCTTATCTTCAGTTATCGACACTCTTTCTCTACTTTTTTTTAAGGCTTGTTCTCCTCCAACCAGCCGGCTTGCGTGTTGAAGAATCCATTTTTGGGTCCCAATGTAGATCCTCCTACTTAGCGCCTCCAGGGCAAGAGGTCTTAAGCTCGGGTGGGCCCACCCCAACTCTTGGAATTGGCTCCAATAGCATTACTGCTCCCTCAGTGAGTTAGGGTTCTTCTCAACCCTCCACTTCGGCCGGTGCCACTTCTACTGGGTGGACTCCAATATTGTCCCTTCTAGAGAACTTGGTGGCAGCACACGCCTTCGTTACCAAGCTAGCATGCCCCAAGAATAGTGCACCGATGAATGAATGCACTTGGAATGACATCTTGATCGATTCTACTTTTGACATCATGCAACATGTGATTAGAAGGCAAGGCTTCGTCGATTAAATGGAGGGGGTAATGAGGCAACTTACAGCGGGAGATATGCACAGCTCTTCTATTTGCATCACCATTGGCCTTTGGAGCGAATCCACTACTTGATTAGGCTTCATCGGCTTTATGACTGTCAGAATGATTTCGTCTGCATTTCCTGTGCATTCGACTAGAAAATTAGCCAAGATTTAGCCCTTGATAGTTGTCTTTGACACAAACTTAATGTCAAATTCGCTGAGTTCAATGGATCGCTTGACAAAGCGTCCTGATAGCTCCATCTTTTGTAGGAGTTGTCTGTGCTCCTGGTTCATGTAGAGTCAGATCGAATGGCCTTGAAAGTGCGGTTGGAGTCTTCTTGTAGCAATTACCAAAGCATAGGTATTTTCTTCAATAGTAGGATACCTTAGTTCCATATCTCTCAAGATTTTGCTAATATAGTATATGAGTCTCTGAGTTTGGCCTTATTCCCTGAATAATATTACTACTATGATCTTGGGTCCGGCAGGGAGGTAGAGGCATAGGTTCTCCCCCTTCTCCGGTGCACTCAACAAAGTGACAACGACTAAATATGATTTGAGTTCATCAAAGGCTCTCCGTGTTTTCTTGCTAATTTCTTCTCTATTTAGGTTTGCTATTATTCTTTTTTAGAGCGCTTTAAAGTATGGGAGACTTCTTTTTGTGAATCTAGACAAGAACCTATTAAGTGCTACTAATAGACCTGTTAGACACTAAAGCTCTTTATTAATGTTAGGTGGCATCGTGTCTTGGATGACCTAGATTTTTTCAGGGTTTGCCTCGATACCCATTTGTGAAATCAAGAATCCCACCAATTTTCCTGATGAGACACCAAAAATATACTTCTAGGGGTTTAATTTCATCCTGTAACTTATGAGGGTGTGAAATGTTTCTTCAAGATCCCGAAGATGATTGTTCCGAGTTTTGCTTTTTACCACAATATCGTCGACGTATGCTTCCATGTTTCTGCTGATTTGGTGTTTGAATAAGTTATTCACCATCCTTTGATAAGTAGCTCCAGTGTTTTTTAATTCGAACGACAATACTTTGTAGCAAAATATGCCAACATCAGTGATGAAGGCAATCTTATCTTAGTCAGGCTCATGCATTTAGATTTAGTGGTACCCTAAAAAAGCATCCAAAAAAATGAGTAACTCATGACTAACAGTAGAGTCTACCAATTGGTCGATGTTCAGGAGAGAGTAACTGTCTTTTGGGCACGCTTTGTTGAATAGGGTGAAATTCACACACATGCACCATTTTTTGGTGGCTTTCTTCACCATGACCATGTTGGCTAGCCATTCAGGGTAATATAACGGTCTGATAAATCTAGCTTTGAGCAATTTAATTACCTCTGCTGCAATGACTTCCTTCTTATCTTATGAGAATAGCTTCTTCTTCTGCCCAATTGGCTTATGGAAATCGCCAACAGCTAGCTTATGTGAGATGATTGACAAATCTAATCCAGGCATATCTGAAGTTCTCAAGAGAACACATTGGTATTCTTTCTCAGCAAATCTATTAACTCTTAGCGAAGTGGGGCTTCTAAGGTAAAACCAATATGGACTGTTCTCTCTGTGGAGACGAGGACAAGTAGAACCATCTCCAGTGGTTCTATCGGCTTGCTCCTAGTGATTTATTGCTCGTCCCTGATGTCCAAGGTATCGATTTCCATATTGCATGGCACCTTCTCCTTCAGTGATATTTCGTAACACTATTGGGCGATCTTTCAATCTCCTTTGGCTATATCTATTTTGCCAGATGCGAGGAACTTAACAGCTAGGTAGTATGTAGATACCACCGCCTTCATTTTGTTGAGGCCCAGATGTCCCAAGATAGCATTATAAGCTGATGATACATTTACTACTGTGAAATCCAAGGGTGCGGTAGTCCTGTCAAGGTCATCTCCCATTGTGAAGGGGAGGGTGATGATTCTTACTCGGAATACCCCATTTTCGGTGAAGCTTGTTAGTCGCCCATCTGTTGCTTGCAATGCCTTCTTGCCAATTTACATCTTTTCGAAGCAACGATAGAATATAATATTTGCAGAAGCACCATTGTCCACCATGATTCTTTTCACCTGAAAGTTTAACATTCCTGCTATAATGATAACCGTGTCATATTTTCCATCGGACCCGCTCACCACATCTTCCTTGGAGAAGATAATTATAAGATTATCTTCTTTCCTCTTTCTCTTGGAACTTTGTCCGACCAAGTTTACGTGTGGTGGATCCATCGGCAGTCTAACTGTGAGACCACTAGTGATGAAGTAGATGATTCCCACTATAGGTTGGTTCGCTTTCATTGCGGTATCTCTGTCATCCCTCCTCGCGACTACCTGATTTTGGAGTTGAAGTTCTCCCCCACCTGATGTCCTTTGAGGGTTACTTGCAAGGCAGTGCAGTAATCTTTTGTCTTTTATAAGTTTTTCAATTTCTTCTTTCAGGACGCAACAATCTATTTATCGAGGCCGATGTCTTTATAATACAGGCAGTATTTGTTGGCATCTAGGTTCCATCTACTTTTGATGAAGATTGGATTAGGAATCCAATATCCCTGCTTTTGGATCTCGTGGAGTACGTGAGCTACAGGACGATTGAGGGGGATCACAAGAGCCCTTAATGGCATACCCTAAGCGGATCAGTAGTTGTTATCATCCCGATGCTGTGGAGGGAAGCGGTTGTCCTGATATCTCGAGGGAGAGCAGATAGCTTGATGCCTAGGGGCAAAGCTATCATCTCGGTGTCTCGGGGAAGGGCGATCATCCCGGTGCCTTAGGAGAGAGCAGTTCTATCCCCTCTTGATGTTTACGTCTGCTTTGATATGTCTATTTTTGGCCTCCAAGAGCTTTAAGTAGTTTTTGAGGAGCCATAGGCAGAGTTGTTACCTCACGTTGACATCCAGAATAACATGTTGAAGTGCATCCAATTATGGTTCAACCTCTATATCGAGAGTGGTGGTTGAACCTATTGATATACTCGCTGAGAGTCTTGTTCTCTCTTTGCTTAATTGACAGCAATGATCCAACAGTTCTCCTCTGCATTCTTTGGCCGATGAAGCACCACAATAGTGTCGCTCCCTTGAGTATTAAGACACGACACTTTATAGCGTCTGAAACTCCTGCTAGGGTCATCTACCCCTCGTACCTGGCAAGGTGGTCGTCCAAATCTGTGTTGTCATTGTAAGCTTCCAAAGATGACATTTTGAATCCCTTCGGAACCAGTTCCTCCAGGATCTCCGGGATGAAACAAGAATGCTTCATGTGTAGCCTCTTCGTATGCATCTGAGGGTTCCTCCTTTTGTACTTCGTTGTGAGATCTTCAGGGAGCCTCCTCGACTCGAGGTGAGACGAAGCCTCCCTTTCTTGCATGTAGATTTCTTAACTTTGGGCAGGCTCCAAGATGCCGCTGACTGCCCTGACCGGGCAGTCATCTACGTCATGCTCCATTAGTCCCCTAGAGCATGAATGATCATAGGGTTTGTCAGTTGTACTGTGGGGGGAATGTTGGCGAGTCGCGGTCCAGGGACCAGAACGATTGGCGTGAAACCTTCCGCTGTATGGTTTCTAGATCCTTTCTCTACTTGATCCATCTAAGGGTAGGACGACTGAGGAGGAACTTCACCTACAAAATTGCCTTGTTTTTACATGAATTATTGTATCATCTACCATATCATGCCTCACATCATCTGTCGTATCACCTGCTAACTTGTCAAACTAGATTAGCCTGATAAATCCCTAGGTGATATGGTACCACCATTTTGGTTGGATGAGAAGGCATGCTGGTGATTACAGTAAGGAGAGAGAGAGAGAGAGAGAGCGCGCTTGTGTGGCATTGAATGTAGTTAGACATCTTTAGACTTATTCGAAAAACGTTCTCACAAATGTTGTCAATGTTTGAGTCGTTCCCAAATGGAATGCTGAGTTAGTTCTCGAGAACACTCCAATGAGGGTGCTCCTGGCCTAAACACTTCAATGGGGCTATTCCCGGCGTAAACACTCCGACGCTTAAGTTAGTAAGGGAATTCTTTAAGAGATGATGGGATAGTAGCAAGAGCTTGTGTTTTGAGGCACATACTTAGGTATATTTATAGTTAAGCATGGGTGCATAGCCAGGATGTATACATAGCATGTATGTGAGTGGGATGAGGATTCTTGCTTGGTTGAGGAGTCTAGAAGGGTATGGATCACGAATCCCAGTCTCGTGGGATTGCGTGGTAGCCGAAAAAAGGTATCTTATTAGGGTTGGGATCTAATGTGGTGCGATGTCATTTGTATATTTAGGTATCTGTGTTAGGATTCCCTAATAGTAAGTATTTTTCTTACTTATCTATATTGATATTATTTGCTTAGCTTAAATTTTATTTTTCATATTTCTTTTTTATTTGATGGATGGTTTGAAATAATACCATTTAGACTCCTTATCAATGACGTGAGGACCAACGAAATTACTTACCCCTCATTGATGATTCATATCTATGTATGCTAATTGTCCATAAATTGGTTTGCATATGTTGTTATGCTTTAATCTAAATTAATTGTTACACTTATATTATTTAGTTAGTTAATATTTAAGAATTATTTTAATTAAATAATTAGCTGATAGTATCAACTATAAACTCAAAATAGTTGCTTTAAAATGCATTTTTGATGTTGTGGCTTATATAAGTTTTAATCAAAATATTTTTTATATTTTAATTAGACAAATAATATCAAATGTAATGATTGCTTAGAATGGATAAAAACACTAAAAATAATGCATTAGCATTTCTCATCCGCTTTTATTTTAAGATTTTTCAGTTTGGCATTTATTGTCGATATGTATATTGTATTAGAAATTTTCATTGTTACGGATTACTGAAATAGATCAAAGTTTTTATGCGAGTGGTGTACAGTCGTAGACAACCAAATTTAGAACCTTACTCCAATTAAATTACCTGTATTAGAGTGAATAAATGTCGATCCCATGAGGAATATCTAGCTTAATTTTATGCAAAGTTAACAAGAAATGAGGATTTTGAATATAACGAAGAAAGTGTTACAAAAGCAATCTATCAGAGAAGAAAACTTTGGTTCAAGTCAACATCTACCATCAGAATCTCTTAACTAATCATTGATGCAATTATAAATCAATCCATACTTTAAATATTCACCATTGGAATTATTTTTCCTATCTCTCTTTCTACATAGTTAATTAGAAACTAGTATTCTAATTAACCCTAAACACTAAATAACCCAATACCATTGCTAAAGGTTTAATCTAATAGTAGCATTAAGATTTGTAGAGATGGGTGAAGCTAAACAACGCAAGCAAACGCGGTTGCATTTAATTTAGTCAAATATTCTTCCTAAGATTTAATAATTGTAACAGCAGTAAATTATTAAACCCTAGTTGCTTCGCAGATTAGAGGAATCAAACAATTACGGATTTGATATCTAATCTAGCAATAGATTATAATAAATAATAAACTAGTAAGCCTCCTAGCAATTAAGCATAACAATCATAATCATGAATAAAGAAGAACATTCAATACTTAAAGTATAAATTAAACAATTAAATCAAATTAGATCTAAATCATCCTCTAAATATTCCAAAAACTTCCATAAAGTGAAACTTATTACCACACATTACGTTTAGAAAATTCTCTGGAGACAGTTATAGTATTTTGGTCATAACTTCCTCATATTAACTCTGAATCAAGTGATTCTTTTTTTTAGTTAGATAATTTTAAGGGATATAATTTTTATGTTGAAAAATTTCTCAAAATTTGTCCATATCTTTGCCAAAATTTGCCTTGAATTGCCGCTGAAATTTTATAACTTTTTTTGCTTGTGAAGCATCCAAAAATAGAAGTCCTTCTAAAAATAGAATTCCTTCTTTAATTGAATTATTGCATTCACGTATCACCATTTGATTTGTGCGTAATTCATATTAAAACTTCATGATTGATGCTTAATCAAAGGTTAAGATTGATGCTCCCATAATAATGTGTGTCTCCATGAAGACCTCTGCTCCAAAATAGCATATTTTGGCCCTAAATTAACCTCAAGTTTGCCAAATTAAACTATAACATAAATAAATCCATTGAGTATAATATTTAATCTAATATGAATGTAAAGCAATGAAATCATATCATTTGAAGACGATAATCTCGGTATTAAAAACATGATAAATTATAAGCTCATCAGAGAGCATGCTCCATACCGAGAAGTAGCCACGATCTAAGCTTGCTTTTATTATCAGAAGTCTTCTATGTCAAATCTTGTAATAGATTTCTATAATCAGTAGAAAGCCTTCTGTTTCAAATCTTGTAAAATTTTTTGATAGAAATTTCCAATTAGACATCATGCTGTATTTTATTTTGAACATTGGTATAATTCTTTTTATATTTGTCCACGATCATGGTTGAATTTTCTTTTCCTTAGACTAATAAATTTCACTGCTCAAAAATAAAAATTATACTAATGTGTTCATAGTAAGGCCCTGTATATAATATATGTTGTTTGGAAAAAAATCATTCGCATTAATCATTTAGGTGGGCCACACCTTTACAAAAATTCAATATTTAGTGTCAAAAATATAAATGTTGCACCTTTGTGAGTCTAAAAATTTTATTATTCATTTTCTAGTTAAAATATGTAAAATTAATGATTTAGATAATATGTCATTTAATATAAAATAATATGATTTCAAAATTATTTTAATGATAGAACCATCTTCCTCCAAGTTTTTATTGATTTGGTCAATATAAGTGCCTAATTTTGATGAATTTTTCTATGGAAAAAATATGTTTAAACTATTTGTATTTTTTTAAGGGTCTGATAAGTGTTTGATAATCATGTGTTACAAATAAATTATCATTATCTTTTAAATACTTATATTTATTTAGTTCGTAGTTGATACTAATCCTTATCTTGCTAATATTTTATACATCTTTGTTTCCCTTTCTGTCTATATTTTATAACTATTTAAATATTTAACTTAAGCACCATAGAAGTTGCCATCAACTATTTTTCAATACCAAATTGAATATCTCAAATATAAAAAAAAAGAAAAAATTCAAGCGGGTGGCACAAATTAAAAGGTCCAAAAACCTACATTTTCAAAAGATGGCTGACCATATAAATATTTTCACTGTGATTTTTATAAAAATCTATATAAATTCGCATATCACATGTAATTTGAAGATTTAATTAAAGAAATAGATATAATCTATTTGTAATCAGGTCTATCCAATTCTATCTATTTATCATATGTTTATATCTATAATTAAATAAATGGATATAATCTTCAAAATTAAAGATATAGTGGGATAATCAAGCATTACAAACTACCCGGTTCCATTTCCCTTGGAAGTTTTGCATAAGTCATGCCTAATGAAATTAAAGTAGCTAAATATTGCTAGTATGATCATAGATGTTCTCTTCACAAGACTCGTGTAGTAGGAATTAATTCATGTATTTAAGATATTTATTGACATCAATGCAATAAAAAGCATGCAACTAATGTTTGACGTTTCATGTTTAATATTTATTATACATTGTCTATAGAAATGTTTAGGATGGAAGGATCAACTCCTATGAAGCTTAATGGCAGGAGTTCTCTTAAAAAAGAAAAAGTTCAATGGAATGAGAGAAGTTTAGAAGCCTTCTTGAAAGCATGTGTAAAGGAGGTGTGATCTGGGAATCAGCCAAAAACACACTTTAATAGATTGGGGTGGAAGAATATTATAGTTAATTTCAATGCATCAAATGGAAAAAAGTATGATTACAAGTAGCTTAAAAATAAATGGGATGGATTGAAGAAAGAGTGGCATGTGTGGGACAAATTGACGGGAAAAAAAGTAGATTAGGATGAAATTTTTTAAAGTTGATTGTGCATGCTAGTGATGAATGGTGGAATAAAAAATTACATGTTAATTTAATTCTCATTTATTAATAATAATTTATCAAATTAATAATAATTTATATTTTTTATTATTAAAATGCAAAAAATTCCATAGGTAGCAAAATTTAGGGAAAGAGGATTATAGTTTAAAGATGACATGAAAATTCTACTTAAAGATGTAGTCACTACTAGAGATAAGGCTTGGGCACCATCCTCTAGAGTATTTCCTTATGATGAGGAAGGGACCTATGACCAAGTTGACTATGAGAGTATTGACAAAAATGATATTATAGGATAATGGTATGGATTAAACAACATCCCTATGGATGACAATCTCTCTAATATTGGTAAAGAAGGTGATAAAGTTCAAATTATAGAAAAAAAGGCAAAAGTAAACAAATGAGAAAGAGAGGAGCATGAAAAGTACTTCCATAGGAATGATGAATTGTATGGAGAAGTTAGTTGAAGTGGTACAATCTCATAGCTCCAAAGATAAGAGAATGAAAGAAGAGAAAACTAGTGTTGAAAGGGTAATAGACATTGTTCGCACATTACCTAAAATGGAGGTGGGAAGTGAATTATGGTGGAAAGCAAGTGATATACTATTTGATAAGGCAAATAGAGAGATGTTTCTTGCTATGAAGGAACCATAGTTGTATATTGAGTGACTAAAAAAAAAAGAAAAATTAATTTAATTTGGATTGAAAACCTAATTTTTGTGATTTTTAAGAATGATTATCATGGAAAATGTCATATATTTTTATGGTATTAACATATGTTTGAAGCATATTGTTATGATTTTGATCCTTTTTTAGATATGTCAGTTAAATATTATGAAATAAAGTTTGAATTTTTATAGAATATTATTGTGATTGATTTTAAATATTATTATAATTTATTATGATCCTTTTTAGACATCTCAATTAACTATTATAAAATGCAGGTTGAATTTTCATGAAATATTATTGTGGTTAATTCTAAATGTTTTTGTGATTTATTTTGAAATTTTGGACATCTTAGTTAATTAGCATAAAATAAAGTTTGACTTTTTATAAAATATTATTGTCATTGATTTTGATCTTTTTTAGTTAATTATTATGAAACGAAGTTTGATTTTTATACAAATCATTGTTGTGATTTATTTTATTATTTTTATTATGATAGGTATGTCGTCAACCAATGATGGTGAAAGTAAATGTGATGATGTTGTTGATAGCATCTATTGGAGCATTATTTGTTGGTGCATATTATTCAAAATTTTGTCTCAAGCAATCATGTAGAACAACATTATATCGTGGCTTCTAATTTGTTAGGGATATACTACTTGGTTATGAAATATGTTGTCATGAGAGCTTTAGGATGGAGAAACATGTCTTTCACCTATTTAGTAATGATTTAGTTGATAAGTATGGTTTAAAAAATACTAAAATAATGAGGGTTGAGGAAATTGTTGGGATATTTTTATGGACTATAGGTCAAGGGGTTGGAAACATTTAGGAGAAACAATTAATAAGCATTTTTATGTCGTTCTTAAATCAATCTTAAGAATGTCAGTTGACATATTAAAGTTTGAAGACCCACATTTTAAAAATATCTCTCATGAAATAGAAAATGACAAAAGATATTAATCTTATTTTAGAGACTGTGTAGGAGCCATTGATGGTACATATATTTTTTGTGTTGTTCCCTATAATCAGTAAGCACAATATATAGGTAGAAAAGGTTTTCCAACATAAAATATAATGGTGGCTTATGATTTCAACGTGTGCTTCACATTTACATTGGTTGGATGAGAAGGAACTAGCTATGATGATAGAATAATTGCTAAAGCTCTTAGGAACAGATATTTTCTTCATCCACCTTCAAGTTTGGATATATTATTTTAAGATTTTCTATGCTTTTATAGTAATTTGGAAATACTAATAAATATTTTTAATTTGAATTGACAGGAAAATATTATCTTGTTGATGCGGGCTATCCAATGCCTATTGGGTATTTGGGACCATATAAAAATCAACGATATCATATACCTTATTTTAAGCGTAAAAGTGGTTTTGGAAATCACGATGAAGTATTCAATTATTATCACTCAAGTTTCCCGGGCATCATTGAAAGGATGTTTAGCATATAGAAAAAAAGATTTGTTATTTTAAAAAACATGCTAGCTTACCCATATGATTCCCAAATTCATATTATTGTTGCAACTAGGTTATACATAATTTCATACAAAAGAGTAGTAAAACATATTTTGAATTCAAAAATTATAATGAGGAATTATTATCAGAAGAAGATGAGGTTGTTTATCATTCAAATGTTATAGCTTTACAAGCAAATGTCAATGAGTCATCTCTGAAAATGCTAGCTTTGTGTGATCAAATGCAAAATGAGATGGTTAAGGACATGTTTAATATTTAGGTTAATATCATAAACCCTTTAAAAAATTCTATTTTTATTATGTATGGTTTTATATTTTGATTGCAGTGTAACATGAAACATCTAATATTGATGACCAATTCATATCTCATTTATATAGTGTGATTTTTTATTTATTTAAATTTATTTAAATACTTTCAAGTAGATTTGATGAATAATCTTCCTATTTTTATGCAATGGGTTATCATGATATTTTTTTAATAATTTATTTATTATCTACTATAATAGTTTAGTCTTATAAAAATTAATTTTTTTATAGTTTATGTTGCTATTTATTTAATTATAAAAAAATTTCTTTAATATGTGAAATAAAAATTATTTATAAAAATATTAATCATATATTAAGTCAAAATATATAAAAACACTGTTAAGATTTATATGCAAACATTTGAAAATAATAATTAAATAAATAATATTTATATTTTCTTAAGATTATTTTTAAAATTTTGGTTATTTACATAATTCTTTTGAAAATAATTAGGAATAAAGTTAAAGTATAATGCTTTTGTCCTTTTTGTTATTTGCATAATAAAAATACTTTCATCGTATTATAGCCAAACAAGTATTACATACTAAAAATACTTTTAAAAAATATCCTACTTGCAGTATTTTTTACTAAATTTCTATTTACAACAGTACCATTTCAAAAAGTGCTTAAATTCCTGAGGGCAAACAGGGCCTTATTAATTCCGATAGATTTGCATCCAACCAAAATAAGCAGCGGGCCATCGAGCAAGGCACGCCCGACATGAGCCGACAACTGGGATGGCTGAGAAAATTACAACCCCAGCTACCTCCTTCCTGAGAGCTTCTGATCAGGAAACCCTGTGCTCATAAAGCCCACCTCGGTTGAATATCATGGGTTACAAAATTGATTAGAAAAATTGTTATGAATTCATATATATGCTCTTAAGAATTTCTATGGTCGTTTACCTAAGTTTTCAATTACGATGATTTACGCATGCATTAGCTAAATACATAATAATAGATATGATGGGTAAATTTTATTAGATCAGGTGTTAGGCCCAAGACACAAAAGTAATTATCATTCGATTATTTTATAATATGGGATAAAGGGACTACAAAAGGTATCAGATTGTAAGATCTAATTTAACGAGGTAGTTGTTTGTAAAATTATACGAGGGTCTATTTTTAATCAAAACGTGTAAAGGGTACGACATTAGTAAATTAGGCTGTTTGATAAAAATTAAAAGAAAATATTATAATATAATTAATGATAAGAAATCATTAAATTATTAGAGTTGTTAGAAATAGTTAAAGTATTAAATAAATTTAAAACGATGTATATAAAGGTGGTCAGTATTTCTTTTTCTTATTACCCCCATCACCAAATAAACCCGAGAAACAATAAGCGGGTTATATAAGGGAAGCATGGCTTTCCTATGTTCCACGTGCGAATTGGGGATCGATCAACACGAGCCGCCTCTCGACGTCGCCCTTTTATGATTGAATAGTCACGCGTGTCTCTCCCTTTATACACCGCATGCATAGGAAATGAATGCAACCATCGCAAATAAAAGTAGGAAACTTTATACCCGTGAATGCAAGCATCGCACAGAGTAGAATATCCGAATATGTAGTCCCAACTCTGTTCCGAAATCTTCCTCCAATCGTTGTGGACCGTCAACAAGGAGTACCATGGATTCCAGAGAAAAGACGTGTGGGGTCCTTTCCAACTGTGCCCATCCAAAATCACAAGTCAACAAAGCTTTCCTTGAACGACAGACAGCGTAATTGTGCAGAAAACACAAATTAGGTGATAAATACCATGCAAATGGCTTTTGGGGGCCCTGTGTATCGAGTATCTAAAGGTGCCAAAGCATCAGATAATGTGATACTGGGGGCATGGTGAGTACCCAGAAAGCAGCAAAAGCATCCCCCTTCCCCCAGCAAAAGAAACAAACCATCATTGCCTAATTAGCAGCCAATATTCCTACAAAATGGGAGAATTGCACCAACTTTGTTTGGACGTATGATTGCTCTCTTTAGCTAAATATCGAGAGCTTGGAAAGTAACCAGACTTTGAATTAGATGGGGGCTTAAAAATTAACGGAGAGAGAAAGTGGCACGATACAGGCAAGAGTCCACCAACCGGCACTCCCTTTTCAAATTCAAAGCACACCTTTTGTTACTTTTTGCGAGGCATGTTCGAGGCAGGCCCCACGCCAACGTGATCTCATCATACAAGTGGCTTCGACGATGAACCCACGCACATGCCTCCCCGACTTTTCCCGCTGCGCTGGAGCCGCACCCCACCGCACTCGCGCGACTCGACCGCGTCTCGAAATCCGCCTCCTCCCCCATCCAAATGCCATGCAACAGCGCTCAACCCACGCCGTTCATCAGGATGGACGCAAAACATTTTGGCTAATTCAGATCGTCTTGAGAATTATTTATGAAAGCAAATGGGGGCGTATCTGGCGTTTAGAATGGCCGTACCATTTTTGGATGGTTTTGATTTGTCTTGGAGCTGATTATCCGGCATTGGATCCCGAGAATCTGACAGGATGGCACGTGTGAGGTGCTTGTACGGGATGGAAAACTGAAATCAGGCGGGTGTACTTGGCATCTATCCGATAAACATGAGCTTGCAGTGGTGGGGCCGTTATCATACGGAACGACTGTTTCTTTGCAGCGTGTGACAATACAATCTCGTCTTCTCACGGTAACTGTCCCGGTGAAATTCCCATTCACCCACCACTCAAATGATTAGTGGTTCACCAGACGCGCTCCAAAATTAAGCATTACAATCACTTATCCCATGGTAATTCTACGTTTTTTTCCTCACTGTTTGCAATTTTCCCCAAGAAGCCTTTTTATTATTGACATTATTAAGGGTGTGTTTGGATTTACAACCCTTTTGCGCTCCTATTTTCCTATGATATGATACCTATACTAATTTTCTATTTTTCTTTGATGGGGTAACCAATTTTTTTAAATATGGTGAAAATAAATAATTAAAAATAGAAATAATAAAAAATAATAATACTACAAATGATAATTAAGGTGTTCCATCCATCTAAAAAGAAGTAAAAAAAAAATAAAGAGAGAGAGAGAGACTGTATTACAAATATACTCTTTTATTAATGCACCCAAACACATATTAAATTATTTCCACTTTATATATCTTATCTTCTTTGATTTGTTTTCTCATTTCTCCGACCAACCAACCACCTCATTAGAATTTATATGGCACGTGATGGGGTTGGATAACCAATCATTATTGAACAAAATGGATTGTATCTGCCAGTGTAGAGTAGACCCCAACAAAAGTCAGGCGGTGGTAAACAAGGAGGTGAGTGGGCCTTCCGGTAGGGTGCGTATATTAGATGGATGGTAGGGTAGCATAGCATCAAAGGGGCATTTAATAAACGAGACGAGAGACAGCTAAAAGGGTGGGGGAAGCAGCAGCAGCAGCAGCACCTAAATAATGGAGCTGTAGCAGCTGGTGGCAGCAGCAGCTGCTGGGCCTTCCATGCAGAAAGGGATGGAGGGAGGGAGATGGATGCATGGTTAGACGTGCGTATGGCGTGCAATGCACAGGCATGCGTGCGTGTGCGCGCGTTTATGGGCGATGCAGGGCTGGGGCGGCGAAAAATGGACAGCGACTCCACGCACACATATTCACACAAAAACTCCCCACCCCTTTTTATGGTCAGAACCACCACCACCACCCAACGAAACCATGGAAGAGGCGCGGGCGGCTTTATTTCCTACTCTCGCCTTCAGTGCCTCCTGATACGCAGCCATTCCTTTCTTCCAAATTCCAATCGAATCAAAATTTCAGTACAAGCTTCTCACCCCTGAGCTATTGTTGGTTGGATTAGGACGACCGGAAGTTTTTTATATACCAAACCGGGTTTATGACTAGGCGGCTTAAATCGGCGTGCACTAAGTTCGTTGGTTATTTATCGTGGCCCGCATATCGGCCCCGACATTCCGCCAGAGTACTAATGTTTGTCTGAAAAGAGAAATACATACTTAAATCGAGTAACCCCATCCAACCAGCAAAAGCATGGATTAATTAAAAAAGCATTAAAGTATGAACCCCATTTAATTACGGGCTTTAGCGTGTGGTGCTCCCACAAAATCCGACATGCGGCAGCAGAAATCCTCCGATGGTTTCGAGATACCGACAGCAGACAACCTGGCCTGATGATTGATGAGTTAGCTTGGGCCCAGTCAATTTCCACCGTTCGTTTGGATGATGTTAATGAGGTTGGGTGTGGGTGGGTGGTCAGAACAGGCTGTGCAAGGGCCGAGTAAGTTTGTGACAGATGGCTGAGAAACAGCATTTTGTGGGAAATTGCTGGATCTCATCGGCCAAAAACCAATAGACCGCGGTTGGGCTATCCACAGAAGCTCCCGAGAAGGACAATTCCGTCAATGGGGGAGAAAG
>JAYJMB010063395.1:5888-25854 GCA_036873735.1 Pouteria campechiana
TCCAGGTCATAGATTGGAAAAAAAATCTTCATAAATATATCTGGACCGTCCATATGGCGATGCTTGATTGGATGACCGGAGCTCGATTCCACGCCAATTGCGTGATGCTACACGTTTCGAAGTCTGCACTCCACTTGGAACGCACTACAACATTTCAAAACTCAACGCTTCAAAAAGTATGTGAACGAGACGGATAGAACGCATCCACAATTCATTCTCATCTCACCAACGGTCCGATTGCTTCCATTATGAAGGGCACCGGCCAAAGGCTTCCATCGCGACTGACCAAACCTATTCCGTTATTTTATAATTTCCCCCGTCCTCAAGTCTCGCATCCCCACGCGGTTTTCCGATATTTCTATTGTGTGCTGCGCCAACCGCCCAATCCTTAGCGAGGCGGCGGCAGCGGTGGGCCCCCACCCTGACGCCATGCTTATGACCTTTGTCTCCGGGTCAACGTGGGGCCCACCTGGGGCGCACGCGTGCGAGACACACGGGCCCACTGGAGGAGGAGTCAAAGGGCGAGAACGATGGGCTGGAAAAAAAATTAATAAAAAATTTCTACTGAAACGGAATTTTGTTTCTTTTCCATTTTTCTGACGTAGCCCACACGTACCGATCTTGACCGCCTGGAAAATCTGAGGCGAAAGGCGTCAAAGTGTGTATGGATCGCGGCGTTGAAAACCCGGGGGGTCTTCGTTTTGTCGTGTTGCTGAGGCGGAGCAGCGTGTGTTACGCACCCACTCCCCCTCTCTCCTCTGCTCGCTCCACATATCTTTCTTTTTTCTTTTCGGGACGTGCAAGTGCATGGTTTTCTTGGCCGCAGATTTTTACCCACTTGGCCCCATCTCTCTCATCTAGATGATGATGCGGCACCGATGATCCCCCTCGTCAACCTCACCATCTTGTATCACAAAGAAAACCCAACAATTCTAAGGCCATCCAAACGCCATCTCCTGTGCCAATTTGATCCCTGGGCAATCCCAAATGGTCAAGCTAGAAATCGTCCCTTGTGACCGGTTCACAAAAGATTGTTTTGAGAAACCTCTTTGTTTGTAGGGATATCAAGATGATTTGATGGAATATGCTTCATAAAAACAATCTCAATGAAAAGATCGTGCTAGCCACGCTCTACTTTCAGAGTGTGTAAGATTGGTTGAAATTCTAGCGCTATGTGCAGTTCTGTATGTATTCCATTAAAATGATTTTGAATCTCATCGTTAAATAAAATGAATTAAATTTCATTTAATCATCTTCGTGGATCCAAATCACAAATTTTATAAAATTTGACCAGTTTTAAGGCATCAGCTCCAATAAGAAAGCCAAGCTAATCTTGCACTTCTTTGCGGCAAAGGGTATATAATAAACCTCGAAAATTCTCCTTTCTTTTTAAAAGAGAAATTGGCATTCATCCTGCTATAATCAAGTGAAAATGATGGCAGATTTTACAGAATCCCTTCTGCAAGAAATTCTCATCCACTTGAGGAGGAAGGGGAAAGTAAGTGATGGGAATTAGGTTAAACATTGGAGGACTATAATTTTCCAATGGAATGTTTGTTGACCTTCTATCCCTCCCTCATCCATGGTTAGGCCATATTAGGTCAACCGTGTGGATAACGTGTCGATCACCACCACTGGGTCCCACTACACACAACTCATGCGTCCAGAAAACTTTGGAATTTGGCGTGGCTTGTGACCCATGCCAGCCCCACATACAAAAAACTAGCATTTTAGCTGCTCCTCTCCCACAACCTGTTCTGCCAAATATCTTAGGAAATTAAGGCCTGCTTGGGAACTTGGGCAAAAGGTGGACGGGGGAGAAAAATGTAGAATATAAAGACACAAAGTAAGGTGTGTGATAGAATAAAAGAATAATGATAGAAAATAAAATTAGTAGATTTGTTGGATGAAAAATGAGAATTAATGATTAAAAATAAAGATAATAATTAAAAATATAATCGTTAATACAGATTATAAACATCACCTCAACTAAAAGAGTGGATAAGGGAGAAAATTTCTTTTTTCGTCCCCTTTCCCTGTTAGGAAATGGTGAGTGTTGTTAGATAAATGGGCCATGGCTTTGGATGGATGTATTAGCAACTTAGCTGTCTGATTGGTGAAGGCTCTGCCACGAATGTCAGACCGTCTCCACATCTTTGCCCAACACGTTGAGTCTCACGCATGTGATTTTTAGTAATTTTTATGACTCACTTACTTGGCGCGCCACTAGAGATATATGGATGCAATTATTTTTGGACACATGCCACGTGGATATATTACTGAGGAGATTTATTAGCGGGGCCGGGGAGCGAAGCACATAACAAGGAAATAATGATAGCGAGATTGGCTTTTGTTTGGTAAGACAACTGCTGGTGACTCTCTGATTTTTAGGTTCCCACCCCCCATCCACTCTCTTGGATTTTAGTACTTGTTTTCTCGTACTTTAGAATCTCTCTTCCTTTCCCTTTCTTACTGCATAGCTCGTTGTAGCCCATGGGGACCATGTAACGATAATCAAAACCGTTTATTTGATATGATCATCAAAACGTGGGTGGCCCCAAAAAGGGGATAAAAAAATCTAGATGGAAGATGTGACTCTTTGGTATATATGCCACGTGCATGAATAAGAAACTTATAATCTATTTCATAACAAGTAAGAGAGATTTTATCACTGTTTCTCTTTTTTAACCTACTTTTAATCAATTTATATTTGTTTATCCTCACAATCTTACTTATTATTATTATTATTATTATTCCTCATAATATTATTTATTATTATTATTATTATATATTTTTAATCATTATTCATATCTACTCATCCAAAAACATAATTATTTTATCTTTATTCACTTTATCTTTAATTATTTCTTTTTATTCTATAACATTATTTCTCGTATTTTTCACCGTTCTTTCAACTCCATCATTCTTCCTCTTTTGATCTGCCTCTTTTCATTCTCAATCATGAAACAGATCCTTACATAAATATATGAAGATACAATAAAGCAACCCTAGTATCATAGTTATAGAAGAAATAAAAAGTAAAAAATCTATGAATGGAGTGAGTTACAGATCAGCCCCGGCCTCCACCTACGGTGAAAAGAATCAATCAACAGTCTCGATCATATGAACCTATAGTCAGACAAAACCTTACCCAAGATAATCGGGTCTGCATTTTAGCCTATCAAGATAGAAGCTAACTAGCGTGCCAATTCCTCCACAAACATTTTCACTGTCACTTTGTCCACACCGCACACATCCATAGATGGTCATCACTCCTACAACGGCCTTAGGGCTTCATTACAATAAAATTCACCAAATGTCACTTTGTCCATACCGCACACATCCATAGATGGCCATCACTCCTACAACGACCTTAGGGCTTCATTACAATAAAATTCACCAAATGCAGCCAACAATTTAGTTGCATTTGGTTAAAAAATGATTATATTAAGTCTAAAGGAGTTTAAAAAAGGCCATCAATTAGTTATATTTGACTTGTTGCATTTGACTAAATATAGTCGTTTTAAGTTGATTGTGTTTGCACCAAACGCAATCAACATTTTGCTACCTTTGCACCAAATGCAACCAGAATATTGGTTAAATTTGGTGCAAAGGAAATAAAAAAATAGTTGTGTTTGCTTAAATGCAATTGTTTTAGGTTGGTTATGTTTGGCCAAATACAACCAACATCTGGGTTACGTTTGGTGCAAAGGTAGACAAATTGAAATGGTTACATTTGGTTAAATACAGGTAGATTTTTTGCTGCGTTTGATCAAATGCAACCAAAACAAATGTAGCCACCCAAAATAGTTGTGTTTGCTATGAAATGTAGTCAATCTTGGCTGCATTTTATGTTAAATGTAGCTATTTTAGATGACCACTTTTGGTAGCAAATGTAAAATGCAGCCATTTTAGATGATCACTTTTGGTAGCAAATGTAATCAAAGAGTGGTTGGGTTTGCTACCAGATACAACTATTCATAGGCTAAATTTACTATTAAAAGTGGTCAATCCAAATTGACTACGTTTGATATCAAAAGCCAAAATAGCTATATTTGAACCAAATACAACAAATAATGACTGCCTTTAGTGCTAGATGCAACCAAATGGAAAATGGTTGCAATTTGTGACTTTTTTTTATAGTGCTTGCTTGGGTATACTTTTATTTTACAAAGTGTTTATTTATTGAATTAATTTTATTTTTATTTTAAAATCATCCTTTCCCATTATTTATTAATTTATCTTTTCTTTTTCCTATAAAAGATAAAATTCCACTTTCGTAAACGCTCCTTTCACACTACACAACCGAGAGTGATGCTATACCTTGATATTTTAAATTACAGCCCCACAAACCAATATTGAAGATTCAGTTTCAATTGAATTTTACATGCAATACTCTCGCAAAATCAAGACTGGCCAACCTAATTAATCGGCCGGGCATATGCATGCTTATTGCACGAGGGGTCTCACTTGCATGTTTACCGTGCCGCGGATTGGTTGGGTGGAAATGAAAGTAAATGAAAAGAAAACTACATTTATATTAAGATGATATAAGTTATAAACTAAATAAAGTAAAATTGATAAGCCTTTTTTATAAGAAAAAATAGCTAAAATATGAAAAAGTAAATAGTTAAGAAGGGTATATTTCTTTCCATTTAAGATAGCTCTATAAAATAATTCTACCGTTCGAATTCTTTTCCACTCAACCAATCAAGCCCAGGTAATGAAAATCATCTTTTAATGTGAAATGAACCGCCTGGATGTGGCAAAAAAAAAAAAAAAAAAAAACAGAGAATGTTACCCAGCAGCACACAGTCGAATCACACGGATGAATTACCGCAAGCCCGGTAACTTCTATGCCAGATATTTGAATCGATTAAGCCCACCCAGCGGTCCACTGAGATGTCCCACACGTGCGGGAGGGGTGTGCGTGAGCAGTGATGTGAGTGTGATGCAAGGGTGATGTTTGGAGTAGAGGAGGGTGGTGTGGGAAAGGACAAAACAGGAGACGCGTACTTTGGAAAGGGAAGGACAGAGAGTAGTGGCCCCAGAAAGTACCAGGGTGTCACGTGGGAATGACACGTGGGGAGCCCACGAAAAAGGTGATACACGAGCGAGCGGACATGGGTTGACCATTTGGGTGAGAGTCCCTGATGTGCCTGCTGGGCATTTCTTGCTTTGGTACATCTCTCGGTTCTCTCAATCCAACGTCCCCATCCACTAGTCAACCAATTTCAGCAAAATACGCACCCATGGAGGAAGCCGCCCATCATCCAATCACCATAGAAAAATACAAGATCAGGTGATGAGGAGTGGCGATGAAAGGTTAATTATATTATTATGTACAAATGTCAAATATAGACAGAATGAAAGAAAAAGGTGGGGGGTAATGTGAAAACAAACATGGGGAAGAAAGAACCATGTGTGTCACAATGGGCACAAGCCACCAACTTGAAACATGTGTCCCACCATGTATCATCACTTTTGAGGATGTGAGATTTCCCTGACAACATTTCAAATGTGGGTTTTATCCTTTATTTACTCTCGTTTTTCAATGTGAGGTAGTGGGGTGTTAAGAGGCAGGGAGGAAGTTTTTTATTCTGTCTTCTAAAAGAAAGATGTGATACTTTGTGTTCCTTCCAGGCGGTAGGCTCAGGATGAGCCTGATGACCCATCGTCTCATTCTCCTCAAGTACAGCGTTAGCTTGCAGCTACATATCTGGACCATAGCTTGTAGGTTAATATCCGGTAAGGTAGGGCAAGCATCGAACTCAGGTCTGTGACATGGATTAGTAAACAGCAAAACTCTCCTGTTATCCAATTTGTAAGGGACCAGTTAAATGAAGAACAGTGTCTTCTCAGATCAATTCTTATCCAGGGTCCTTCTACAGTTAGGCCAATATTTGGGTCGACTTGAGCATAAAAAGATCATGCTATTGCATGTTTGAATGTGATCCTCGTATTCTAAGTGGTTTAAAACTAGCATAGATATACTATGGGTTTTTTGGTTTAGTTAATACAAGGGTAGTTGGACACAAGTGAGAGAGACACTTCTTTTGTCAATAATTGAAATCCTTAGAGGTGAAGCACTTGCTAAAAAACTGATATCTTTCCTAAAATAATACACTGGTATCTGTTGAGAAGAATTATTAAACCTTGACTTCCTTCTTTTCCTCTCCAAAACGCCGACTGGTGTTCCTGTGATTTGAATTTTAGAAAACCCTAGGGGTAGGTCTGCGAAAGTGATTATTCCACTTTTTAAAAGATAGGGCTTCAAATGAAATCGAAGGCAATGGTTGAGGCCTTTGGTCAATCAATAAACTAATGTTTCGTCCTCATTAAAAATATCTACACCCGGCTTTCGTCTCTTTCATTTCAAGGCGATCAAATGGAATTTTGACACTAAAAGGTGACTATCTCCGTGGATGGACCATTTTCTTGATTTTTCAAACAGGCATGCTCAGCAAAAGTCCAACCTTGCTTTTCTACCTGACTTTCTAAAATTTTTCCTACCTAGGTGCCAGACGAATCATTTACAAACGCCAATTAGAGGCCACCACATGCCACTGTGGAGCGTGTGTGCTAGATCTGATCTGTTCATCAGGTGGGCCCCATAGTAGATGAACTCCACCACAGTAATCAGTTTGTTTGTTCATTCAAGTGGCCAACAAATACGGTCACATCTAGCAACTTGTTGGGTCATAGTCATCTTCCACTCCTCTTTCATAAACTATCAATATCATCCATGCCTGATTTTATATTTTTGGTGATGTAACCATGCAACCCACTTGCTTAACGCCCTGGATCTATCATGCATGAGAAGGAGCAGTTGCAGTTGCAATTGGAGGATGCTTGGTTGCCCTTAAAATTCCTCCATGTGAGGAGAGTTTGGTTCATGGCTGCACTCTGTTTGCTTGGATTATTATCAGACCCTCCTTTTCACCTCCACCAACCACTCAAAGGCTACATGCTCCGAATCCCTCCTCTAAAAATTTAGGGTTTGTTTTATATATGTTCTTCTTCTAAGCTTGACTCATGTGAATATCACTAGAGTTGAAACTCATGTTACATTTCCACCATAAAGACGGGCTTGTCCATTCGATTAGAAGGTCAAGTCCCCATAATCATTGGATTTGTAGACTTGTCACATGTCATCAAGCTTACTCTTCTTGAGTGGGTTGACATGGATGATTGACTCATGTCGATGCAACATTCCTTTTAGTCACAAACATGGGTCCCACTTCCCCACGCCCTACACCTAAAATCTTACATCAATCGTGGACATGAATTGAAACATTTGTCATTCCTTGTCTTCTTATGATTCCTAGAAAGCCCACCTTAGTATTCTTAATTATCCCCTTATACACGTTTAGATATCTTAGGATGATGATGGTGGTGGGGGTGAGAAACTTCTCGCTGCAAACCCTCCTGCAGATGTCGTCGAATGCTTGATTTTTTAGAGTTTCTGACTCGTCGGCCAAGATGGGGGCGAATTACTGACACATGGATTGCTCGACGGGAGGGATTGTGGTGAGTGACGTGGGCATCACATCATGTACAATGAATTTTCAGCCGGGTTTATTTTCGTATTGGTTAAAGGGTTTTAAAAGCCATTGACTCATGGAATTATGCAAGGGTTTTGTTGTTGGTTTCATGATGGTAAGATAGAGACTAGAGCTCGGTAGGACCTACTACTTGCATTTTCTTTCTGCATAGCCATCATTGCAATGGAGAGAAAGAGCCTCATTCGAAGTTGTTTGTTCACACACACATCCATCTCTTTTGAAACTTTTGAGCTGTGGTAAGAGAGGAATTGTGTGGTGCCATGAGCCCGCACATCTCAGTTGTGTTGGTAGGTTTTCACTTCCAAGAACTGGGGCCCATCTCTTTGTAATCCAATTCAGACCTGTGCTGTCCCACAGCTTGGGCAGGATGCCCCTAGAATACCCATGTCTTGAGATCTGACTAATCAATCTCCTGTCCTTTTGTAGCCATTTCTCGCCGTTGAATTTATCTGCTTAAAGCTGTTTAGTCCATAGACAAAGCATCAAAAGGATAGAAGATGGTCATCAGCATGCAATGCTACGGGTCCTAATCGTCTGAAAGAAAAGTTTGCGTGCAGCATGCATCAATGTAAATCTCCACTTTATAGGATGGCTTTCACCTTAAGCTTAAATTGATGGAAAAGCATTTGGAATTAATAAAAGCAAGACACTCGAATACATTTCCAGCCGTATCACTGTTTTCATTGATGTTATTTAGAAATATCCATGGGCCTTATTTGCTTAAAGAGGAAGAATATGATCAGCTACCCCAATTATACTTGGACAGTCTAATCATTTTTCAATCTTGTTCACACGAAAATAATTTGTCAGTGGTCCAACCCACTGGTTAATTTGCTGCTGGCCAAGTGGAGAGACCATGGTCTATAAATCCTTGGATGGTTATCTGTGGGGTCCACTAGATGAGTGGTGTCAGATTATGAGTTGAAGGAATAACCCAAGTTTTAATGGCAGATGTGTACAGGTGGAAATGAAAAGAAATGAAAAAATAGAAAGAAAATTATATTAGCAATGCAGCTGGGATGATATCAGTAATAAATTGAATAAATTAAAATAAATAATTTTTATAAAATTAGATAATGGTGGGAAAAAAATATAACTATTACAGCAAGTATATATTACATCGAGAAGTGAATAATTTTAAAGGGTTTTTTTTAATTGTTTTTTTCTTGTGTCTGAGTAACCAAACAGGCCCTACAGAGAAAATCTGGGTGTGGGGATCCAATAATTCGTCCAAGTGGATGGGTATCGAAGAATATTTAGAGAGAGAAATAATAGGCACATTTCACATGGCATCCTTGAACGGATGAGGAACAAGACGCATCAGAGCCTCGAGCTGCCTATCAGGAGACGCATCCATCCGGGTTAGAGCTGATTCTCATGTGGGAAAAGCCTTTATACATGAAAACGACGTATGTGGACGGTTAAAAAGACAGAGACAAACGATCCGAATTCAACCATACACTTGTGGCCAGTGGAATGATTGTATTGTCCTGGATTCCATGAAATGACATGCATATGCTACTGCCGGTTGCCTGATCAGCGGCTTTGATCTCTCCCGCACATTTCCTGTCCACCCATGTCCAGTTCACAAGGGCCAGTGACCGGTAAATAATGCAGCAGCTTGGTTTGGCTAATGTCTTACAGACATGAACTAAACATAGTCTTAAATTAAATCCAAAGTATACTTTTTTGTTTGCTATGCTTATGCATATTTTCTTGAGAATTATTAGTTGTGCAGTGTTTTATACTGTCAATTAACTTTTATTATAGCAGATTTATGCAGGTGTCGGTTGGTGTATATTCTTTTCATCGTCTTCTTCTTATTACCAGGGTCTTTTTCTCCCCTTTTGCCTTTTCTTGTATTTGCAATTAAAACCGCAAAGCAAAGGATTCTAAAATCGAGAAAGGATCCCCTCTTTAAGTGTGAAAGCTGAAATGCAACAGTGAAAAAGATTCAGAAACTGGCAGACTCAAACGTAGCTTTCTTCCATCATGGATCTTAAGTGGATGTACGCAGAGTATCAGTCTGGTCCCTTAAGCCATTGATTAGTTAGCTTTGGTGAATGCAGACCATTCGTTTCGTGGACCAGATATAACCCAAAATCCAATATTGAGGTTTCACGTGCATTCAGACTATAAACTCTTTTGGTAAGGTATGAAAGTTTAAAGAGTTTTTCCAGAAAAAATGATTTGCATGGTTAGATGTTCAGGAGCCACCAATAGCTCCAACTTTAACAACCATTCAACTAGCCGCCCGTATATGAAGAGGTCCAGATTGAGTTAATCAACACAAACGCCCATCATCAGAGATTTATAACTTTCATATGATTTTTCTATCAGGACCATTGTCCAAAATTGCTATCAGTGACCAGTAACCAAATCCAAGAATCGATTATCAGGATCATTTTTGGAAGCTTACCCATGGAAGAAAACAACAAAACGATGCACAGCCCATGACCAGACCGTCAGTGGAAGAGTGTATCATTACATTCTTCTAAAAGCAGTTGGGAAAGATAACTTGCCTGACATATATAGTAAGGCACAAGAATGCAAGAGTCGATCTCCAACTATTGAAAACCAGAATTTTTCATTCCTTCGGTATCGTGTGATCTCAGAATGTTGGGCATTGTGGGTACAAAAACTATTCCAAAAGTTCAGGTGAATTCGAGCACACACATGCACATGAGCTTGCGCCTCACATGTTTTACCATTGCACGTGTGAAAAAATCAGACTGTCCGTCCAAAGATCTCCTGATAGCAGACTAGCCAGAGTGCTTTCAAAGAAAAATATCCAACCGTTTAAACGAAATAAATCATCCATGGAGATTAGAGTTGGTCTAGATGTCCAAATTCAACGAGGAACTGCACCCTCAACCTAACATTCAGACAAGATATCTACGTGGTTGGGAACCACATGATGGGTGGCCTAGATCTTTCACAAGTGCCATATTGCAGCATGTGTGAGGGAAGAAAGTGCACTCAATCTAATGCATTTGCCATTCCCTGATGAATTTGAGAAAAAAGCAAGGTGATTCAGGTTCTTAATTCCCATATCATATGAGTCAATGCTAGTTCCATCCAATAACTAGAATCCAAATTAAGCCTAAGAAACGTCTCAACTGCTGTAGCTAACTTACTGCTATTATCCTATATGAGAGGTTCAACCTGCTTTAGTAGACTTCCATGCATATTTATATCTTAGACCTCTCTGAGCTAAGACAGTTGAAAACTTTTAATAGCTTTCCAGGCTTCTACCTGCTCTGATGAAAGGCCCATGTGAGACATTGCTTCTATGTAAAGCTAGCAAAATATCAACAAGAACATCTATCCAATCCCTTTTGTTCACATGTTTCTGAATTAAGAGTCAGTTAAGGCATGCCGTACTAAATTTAAAGCAGTTTTTGGGCAATTAAACCCAATCACTGGATGATAGATAGCATTGGCCATACTGGGGTGGGACTATAGAAAATCTAGGCTGGCTGGCAATTGAGTTGACCTGCGTCAGGCAAATGACAAAGGTTGAGCAGGCACCGCCACATGGCCACACTCACTTGCAGTCCAGAGCAATTTCAGTAATTACTTAGGTTTTAGACATAACACCATCTCCTCTGGAAGAGGACAAGTTTTGTTACAACTGCTGATTTTATATATCATTTGGTCAAATTAATACACGTATGAAATCCAAAATTTCCGTTAACTACTTGGTATTATTTTATTGTATAGGATTATCCGAATTTCAAGCAGTTGCATCAGCTTCTCCCATGAGCTGCTGATCCATGCTGTTGAACGCTAGGCAGAATTGGACTTACAAAATAAATATGGGGCTGTCGACCGGTCAGCAGTAGCTAGCGTTCATGGTCTGAAATTTTGAAACATACCAGGGGCAGGGTCGAACAGATCAGATGGCTGGTTTGGATCTTTCAGTAAGTGGGCTAAGCTGGATCAGAGGGTGAAGAAACAGGTACATAGTCAGACGTGATAGGCCGAGTAAGGTGTGGTGATAGAAACGGCAGGCTACCTCTTGCAACTACTCCCACGTCTCGGATGGAATTTGGTATGCATGATGTATACGTCAGTGGACTTCTCAAAGCCCAATCTCCATGCAATACAAACTTGTCTTCATTTGGCGGATGTCACGCACCATCAAGAGGAATTTATCCCAAGTGTCAACGAATATGACATGCGGATGAAAATGTGGACATTGTCTTGGGAGAAACTACCGGAAAAGCAGCGAGAAAATGGCACTTCACTTGTTCCCGTGGAAATTCTATTCTTGACGCATCACACTCGAACTTTGTACTTCTTAATCAAATACCCAGGGTGTTAACTATTGAGATAATCAATAGTTTAATACTTTGAACTGTGGCATTGATCTAACACATGATTTTTGTTAGTAAAATTTCGAGGGCCTAATTTGCTCGCATTCTAACCTCGGAGCTCTTACTTACAAACACGTAATGCAGTTGACATTTGTCTCCATTCACAGGTCTTCGTTTATAGTAACTAAAATTTGAGGCGGATACTTTAATGCGCCTGATTCGCTGAATCCTCAGCCATGGTTGATTTATCCACATGCCATTGGTATCTATTTGGCAGCAGGCCAAATCAATACACTTCTAACGCGTGACAACTGACTGACGCGGCAGCTGGCTTGACAACAAAGGAAAATTAGTATATGGGTCTTCCCAAGTGTTAAAAAATAAGTTTCTGCAATCTGATGTTAGAAGAAGACCAACACTCAAATACAATCATCAAGTCTTATGTTACAAGGCAATGTCCAAATACATCAATGAACAGTAACATTTTGGCAAGGATGTGATAAAGCAAATATTCTATGTGCGGGTGGATGCGCCTATATGATACAGGATTTTCCACCTCGAAGATTACTTGGTACAAAAATCAGTCCCAAACCATCAACACATCACCCGTGATGTATCGTTAGATGAACAGCCAATTTTCTGGCTCGAAGGGAAATTTGTGGGCTGCATGATGAGCAGGCGGGTCAATTTTCCTCCCAGTTAGCAGCTAAGAGACCCAATCACTGTTTAAAACAGGGGGAATTTATGTATCACACAGTCTCCAAGACTTCAAAATCTTCATGCACTGAGGCCGTATGTTGGATGGTTGATGTCATTTATATTTATAAAATTGTCATGCATATTCAAAATGGAAGGAAACGCTTGTGGATTTGGTCGAAAAACAGATGCTCGTGGGCCGCTATCTTGGTTGAACCTCGGAAACAGTGACATCATTCACTGAGCTAGTTGTGGGCCTGCTCCAAGATTGATCTACTTTAGCAGCACCATGAACAGAGAAAACCGGTTGTTTAGGTTCCGCCATTGTGGTTTCTCTTTTGGTAAGCATATGAACGACATCAGACATGGTTGGCCTATCTGCTGCGTTGTCTTGAACACACAATAGTGCAACTTGAACGTATCTCAAGATTTCAGTTGTAGGAGATGAATCCACTAGCACTGGATCAATAAGCTCCATGGTCCTACCATCTTTCCACAGCTCCCATACCTGAAAGGTGTTATTCATATACAAAATATTTCATTACATTCCAAAATGTCGTTATAATGAACAAGCAGGAATAATGGCAGTTTTTTGGTCAATTGTTTTCTTCATTTATTCTCTTGGAATGCAAATTTGCACCATAAGATGGGCATCCCATTCTCCTGGGAGGCTGAACATCCACATGTGATGTTTTACTTCAAGGTGCATACTGCATACACATTGTCACATGGCCCAAGACCAGCAATTCTTTTAGTGAGCTAGTCCTAATTGTCACGCTTTCATCATGCCTGTTTAGAAGAGTGCTAGTTCCTACTTTTGCAACTCAAGCCTCGACAAGGACCACATGGTCAATGGATAGGCTTAATTTTTGGAAGAGCTCACTAAAAGAAGGTTGCTCTGATTTTGTTTGATACAACTGTAAGTACCAGTGTCAATAGAAATACAGCACCAACCTGATAGAAAAATTAATCTTTAGGTTGAACTACTTACATGTCCAATAAAGTTTAGAGAGGTATCTAATTGAGGAAAAGATGTATTCTTCCTGCCACCCACAATCTCCAGTAGTAAGACCCCAAAACTAAAGACATCAGACTTCACTGAGAAGATCCCTCCCATGGCATATTCAGGAGACATGTAACCACTGCAACCAAATCAAATGTCTCAGTGGACAAATAAGCAATCATGTTCATGTGCATATCTTGAAAGTCTGCTGCAGATCATATTGTAGCTGAGTAGAACGCATCTTTTACTTACTATGTGCCGACAACTCTATTTGTGTTGGCTTCAGATTGATTCCCACCAAAAACTCTTGCCAAGCCAAAATCAGATATTTTTGGATTCATATCACTATCCAATAGAATGTTGCTTGCCTTCAAATCTCTATGAATTATTGTTAATCTTGAGTATCGGTGAAGATAAAGGAGCCCCTGAGCAATCCCTTCAATGATTTGCACGCGCTTTCCCCAGTCTAATATTGATTTTCTAGTTTGGTCTGTCATGAACAATCATGCTTGGATAAGAAAATGGCAAATCCGTTTTGAAGTAAAGAATAAAATAAAGACAATGTCAGGAGTAGTTTGGATGTGAGGAATCTGACAGGTTCAGAAAGAAACTGATTCTAGAACCAAAGTCCTAGAGAAAATTATTCCAATTGTCAGGCTGAGTTGCAAACATAATTATTTGTAACAAAAGTGCATTCTTATACCAAAATAGAGTTGTCAGGAATTATACTTCCTATGTTAAGGAGGTAGATCATGAAAAGTATGACAGTTGACGGAATTTAAATACATCACTTATGGCAGAAATGGAATCCAACAGAAAATCATTGACCTTGAAATGCAAGAATTTGTGTAAGCCTTTTCCATCCATACTAAAAGCACTGTTTTCATGCACCCAAACTACCCCAAAATTTGAAGTAACAAAGGTCACTCACCAAAAAGAAAGGTATCCAAACTTTTATTAGGCATGTACTCATATATTAGTATCCTTTCTTCACCACGTACAGACCAGCCCAGAAGCCTAACAAGATTCCGATGTTGTACTTTGGATATCAACATAACCTCATTCTTGAATTCCTCCAGACCTTGTCCAGAGCTTCTGGAAAGCCTTTTAACTCCTATCTCCTGTCCGCCAAGCAGACGACCCTGAAATGGTTGTAGGTAAAAATAAAATTCTAGTTGATGTTAGTATACTTACCATATTTTATGAAATCACTCTAGCAAATTTTCTGTTTCCAATTAAGGTGGGTTTCTTTCAACTTAACAAAAATTGGCATTATTAATCTTATTTCTAGCATGTTTTCATGACAGTCATGATATCTGGTTCACCAATCACAATCTCCAAAGCTCACAAACTGTTTGAAACCAAAAGCATACAGACCAAAGCCAAATTCAAAAGCAACCCAATTAGTGGCCAATTTATTACTAGCCCCCACAGCTTCTCCCTGTGGATCTTAATGCAGAATGTCACACAGATGGTCCAATTATCTCTTCAGATGCAAACTCTGATATGCTTTCAGTTTTTCCAAAATGTCCCTATTATTCCAAAAACAAAACTTGGCAAATTTCTATTATCCAACACTGTAACTAAGGAAACAGATGTTACCTTGTAAACAGGTCCAAAACCACCCTCTCCAAGCTTATTCCCAGGAGCAAAGTTATCAGTAGCAGCTTCAATGGTTGCAAAACTGATGAATGGAAGGTCTGCACCCTTGTTTTGGACCAGATAGCTTTCATCGTTTGCAGTAGATGCATGTAGCATAAATGTTTCCTCAACTGTTTCCGTTCTCCCTGAGTTGTAATCAATCCGATGGTTTTTATTGTTCTTTGGTCATAAGAAATGATGAAATGATGTCTCTCTACATTAGGCACAGCATGGATTTCGGTAGGACATCAGATCAACTGATCCAACCCCACTTTTTCAGGCAGGCATGGTGGATTGATGTCTCTTCTTTCAAACATGTTCTAATTTTCCAAATGCATTGAGTTTTGATTTTAATTATTCCCAACCCAGCATATCCATGTAGCTTATCAAGAAGCTGAGCCAGATGATCCACCAGAATGCTAAATTAAACTATGAACCAATAATTATATAGCTGCATGCATAAGATTGCACATGTTGTATGCAACCCTTAATTGGAAGTTCTCAGCAGCCTTTGGCCCCATGTTCCATTCTTAAATCCAGGATCTGCATTGTTGGGTGGGTTTTGTTGGCTAATTCAGAGCTCAAGCTCAAGCTGCACCATCTGGGCCAGAAAAACTCCATTACACAGTCCATGATATAAAGGAATTACCTTTGCTTTTGAGCTTTCTCCACAATAAATAACAAAAGAAGATGCTAAGCAATGATACTGGAACTACTATTCCGACGATCAGACCAATCTGCTTCTTCTTCTTGCTTGAGTTGTTCATAACACCTGAAACCAGATTGTTTCCTCTATTACCTCATCATGAAAACATTAAGTCCATCGATAAGGTGCCAACATATAACCTGTAGAATGACCTGTTTTATACAGAGATTGGTGTACTAAAAAAGTTTGGATATTGTTGGGCTTGGGTGCCCATAATGGCCTGCCCAAACTTACTCATCTTTTGAATGGTGGAAACAACACACATTGAAAGGGCATGTTGTGCAAAGAGACTTCATATGGATTTTTAATTCACGTCCCAGCATCAACTGACACCATTTCTCTTTTTTAAGTGATTGAGAGTAAAAGATTTAAGGCATTTGCTTGGTGGAAAAGTGTGTATTTTCCATTTGTGATTCTTAGGAGACCTAGAGCTTTCGAGTCTCAGAAGCAACCAAATTCTGAGCATTGAAAATTCTTGGTAAAAGATATGTTTTTCATCAAAATCTCCATATATATATATATATATATATGTTTTCCTCCAGATATGAAAAACAAATGCCCAACTAATGGATAGAGAAACATGAATGCGTGATCCACCTTACTCTGTTTTTAAGAACATTACAAGGACAACTGTTAAAAATGTGAGGTTGACTCTGACATGGAAAAGCAGCATCTTGATGAATCAGGAAACTCATACCCATAAATTAATTTTCACAAAGCAAGTAAATCAGATATTATCAAATGCTTATGTGCAATTTCAATGGTAATTCAAGTCTTCCCCCTCTTTCTCACTGATAATACTCTAATTGGAAACATAGGACACAATTCAGACAGCAATTTGAACAAATTCATGATAATTTTTAGTTCGTGATTTCTTGATATAATGATATAGCATGCAACCAACCAAGCACAGAGCCTTAATACCATGGGGTAGCCTAACACCGTCAGGCCTCGTATGTTGTTATGCAGCAGGGGGAATTGTCATGAATAAATCCCCAGTTCCAGGTTTCTATTAACAAACCGAGTTTTGGGGGAAATTGGAAAAAATCGACATACCTAAATCTGTTCCAGCTAGACGAATGTGGAGATTCCCAGTAGCAAAACCATCGCCGTTAATGAAAATAGGAGAATCTCGGAGTCCTACCAAATCTCCGCCCCAGTACAGACATCCTCCTGTCCCATTGCTATAAGCTGATGCAAAAGCGGTGCAAGTACAATTGCTCCTGCACCTTGATTCACAGTCCTTGACACCTAGAATTGGATCTGCTTCATACAGTGATTGATCTGGGAACTTTATGTCGGCCACCTTATAGAATCCATCTTCATTTCCACACATCAAGTTGGTCTGCCTCACGCACCTCGCTGATGATCGGTTCAATCGTCCATCAGTCGAGAAGAAACCTTGCAAACAATTGCAGCGAACTGAAGCAGAAATGTTGCAGCGAGCATTCGGACCACAGGCGTTGTACTCCTCACATTCATCTCTCGGTTGAGCCCACCCCAATCGCCAGTACTCGCTACCTTCTAACCAGATAAGCATTTGGAGTTGCCCAGACGAATCAATCACAAGCCGCGAAGGTGCACTAGTATCATTATATTTGACAGAGAAAGTCCAAATTTTTTCATCTTTATTGAAAACAAAGTTCGAATAGAAGCTACCGTTGCCTCTTTTCATCTCAGGGACCAAGCTCAAAACCACTCCATTCCACGCTCCACTGTTCCAGTAAATGCTACCATTCCTTTTGACTAAGAAGCGGTAAGCCTCTTCCGGATCTGCTTCGAGAGAGTAAGAACCAGGGGCAGGATCTTGACCGTTTTTCCACGACGTCAACGACCAATTACGCCCGGCCCTATTGTCTATCCCGATCTTCATGCCCACCAACATCGTGTCAGTAGGATAGTCGAAGCTCTGCCACACAACTTCTCCCGATTCGTTCTTCAGTACGAAATTCCCGTCGTCTAGCAGTGTCGCGATGCTTGAATTCCCGTATGAGGCCGAAACAGAAGCCACCGTGATAGATTTTCCGCTCCCATCACGAATCGTCAGATTCCCATCGCGGCTGATTGTGAGATTTCCTGAATTATCTGTGAGGGGGTTTTCTCTGTTGGCAACCCATACATAAGTTGGGACCGTTACTTGCTTGAACCAAATCCCAACGTAGCGATTGTTGGAATTTTGGGGCCTGAAGAATCCAAGCTCGAATCTGTTGCTTGCGGATACCAGCGTATCCCCATCCCTGAGGGATTCGCCGTGCCTGATGCTATCAGCTCCATGCGAAGCAGATACATGAAAACTCAAGAAAAGAAGAAGAAGAGGAAACCAGCCGCTAATCTTTCTTGTTCTGGCCATGGATAAGCAGCGAAAAACTGAGTAAAAGAGAATTTAGTGAAGAACCAAAGTTGATTGAGATGCCAGGGTGCTGGAGCTATGTTTAGAAATGGCAGTCTCGCCCTCAAAATTGCCTGCCCTGCAGCCACATTCACGGCACGGGTGCTCGCCACTAATCACAAAGTCAAAGGTCAAAGTCGATCATGCCCACTAAGATATTTAGCCAACTATTTTAATTTTTTATTTTCTGTGGACAGCGAAAGCACTGAGCATGCGTCAGCATGGAGTCTCTTGGTGTTGGGTTCTCTCACCCCGCCCCAGATAATGCGATGCAGCATTCTGTTTGCCGTGTCGTACCATAACATCTTGTTTAAATGGTTTTCATAGCAAACAAGCGAAATGTATTAAAAATATCCGATGAACCTTAAAAATGCCCCGCGCGGCAACGGCTATCAATGCCGCCAGGCATCATTGGCCACATTCCAGCTGGAAAATCTGAGCCAGAGGGGGCGGGTGGGAACCCACTCGCCACGTGTGATAGAAGATTCATGAAAGGATTGGAGGCCTCCCCCTCGTAACGGCTAGTTGACTTTTTCTTCCTTGGCGGCCATAGCACGACAGTTGACAAGCGACAGAAAGAGACCGAGAGAGAGGGAACGCACACGCTACGGTGGCCAAGAAATCGGCAACGCACATGGAGACTGCGCTGGCACACCGCCAGGTCGGCAGCAGAATAATTTTTCTGCTGATTACACACAGAACATCGTCTTTATTTTTATAATTAAACAATTAAACTTACTCGCTCCATACTTTGTTAATTACTAGGCTGGGCTGTGCTTGGTTGCGCGGGCTTCAGCTAAAGAAATATAAAAACACGGAATTTTTTTTTTCCTGAGAATGGGTGGGAAATTTTTCCATTATTTTTTACCTTTTTCGCATTTTTTTCTCACTATTATTTACATTATTAATCATTATTTTTTATATTTTTATTAAAATTTTCTACCTATTAAACTACCCTATCTTTCCCTTTTGCATTTAAAGATTCTACCTATTTGACTTTCACTTATGTCATCTTTCGAATTGTTGGCAGTATTATTTTCTCTTCGTTCTCTTTTCATTTTCGGATTTTACTGATGAGTGTATATTGCAAGTACTGGGATTAATTTCTTAAAGAAGAACGATATAAGGACAAGATAAGCCTCCACGTATTAGATTTTGTCTTGTACAAACAAATGGGAACGCTGTATTTTTCATGTGTAAGTAAGTACTGCGTTGAAGGGCCCTTTTTGGCTTTGATGAATATGATCTCACAAAGAAGAAGAAAATTATGAACAAAAATAATTATCTCCAAATTTTAGTTTTTCTTACTCGGAATTCCAAGTCCATGGAAGTTGCAACAGCTCCGTAGACTCTCTGTTTTCTCATCCGACGAATCCTGAATTTGGTGGAACGGTAGATTCGCAGAGCAAACTGTTTGCTTGCTTCCAGAGTTGTCAACTTCGGTGGTTCTTCGAATAAAGAAAGTACAGCCAACGTGGCTGTTATGTCGGCACGCATGTGAACCACCTGTAACATGGTTGGCCTGTCCATCGCGCTATCTCACAATTTCACTTGTAAGAGATGAATCAACTAGAAGCTCCAGACTACTGCCTTCTTTCCATAGTTCCCATGCCTGAAAGTCATGATTGCTTAATTAAATATTTCTTT
>JAYJMB010063406.1:0-11021 GCA_036873735.1 Pouteria campechiana
CTAGGACAAATCAGTAGAGGTATGACTGAGTTGACCAAAATGCTTGGTGCTTTTCTAAGGATTACAAGATTCAATTCCTATGATCCACTAGAAGGCAAGGCTGGACATTTGGTGAAGTTCCTAGAGAGTCTTAAAGAAGCCCTACCAGATCTGGCATGGTATCGTATCCATCCTAAGTCCTGTTCTCGCTTTCTATAATGAGTTACTAGAGCACATCACTTTTTGTTTATCTAGATATGCATTTTGTATTGCAGAAGCTTCAATATCAATTCCAGGATCATGATTACAAAACATAAGATCATATATGCATAGATAAAAGACATAATCAAACATAAACTAGAGATACAAGATTTATGTGGAAAACTCTTTAACCCAGAAGGAAAAAACCATGGGAGAGATAATCAATTCACTATGAAAATAGGTTATAGAGATTCAATCAATATGTCTCACACTGTCATACACATCTCATAAATGCCTCACACACATCCTCAATCAATACACTCTGATAACCCCCTCTCTCACTCCTCTCTGTGAAAACTCTAGAATCTATATGATGACTTCCTTGCCTCAACTCTACAATCCTCGCACTGAATCCCTAATTCAAACTACAATATATAGCCCCCACTAGACTTTACAAAAGACAAGATACAAAAACTTAACATTTTGAAACCTACTTTTGAAATTTTCCATGCAACTTGGAAGAGTGAGCTGCTTGCCTAACCCCCAAATTTGGGGAATTTTTGCTATATTTTATTGATGGTGGATGTATTTTCACTATTCCAATTTTTTTCCAAAGGGAGAAAACTTGAATGTTTTTTCCAATGCCTAGTACTCAACAAATGAGGCCAAATTGGACGCATTTCATTAGAATGCTAATGATTGCAAAACTCAATCTAAAATATTCTGTAGACATCTCTTAATGCTTAGAGAAGTGCTCTTAGGCCCTACATTACATGGTGCTAAAAGTGCATTTAAAGCATCAGAAGTGCTTCTGTATAAAAAGCATAATGTTTGGTTGGAATACACCATGCTTCTTGGAATCCATAAAAGCCAATTTTTTGCGTTTAGAAGGAAGCTCCGATTCGGAGCTTTTTCCTAGGCTTTTTATTAAATGAGCTAAATAAATAGCTTAAATTTCACCGTCAGGCCAAAAAATTCCTTATTCTCATCTTTGAGTCTATTCTCAAGTGCTTCATGCTCACGTACCCATCATTGCCAAAGGAAGGAAAAGGATCTCCTTTTGTAGTTGAAATAAAGCCTTGATCTCCAAATCAATGCCTAGTGAGTGCATTTCAATGATGATTCTACCCATGTATCTTAATAAATAAACAGTGACTCTTTAAAAAGATGCAAGTTTCATTATCAGAAAGCTTGCTAAGTTTCCATATGCATGTAATCATCAGCACAGGATATGCAATCCTGGCCATTTTTTTTAGGATTTATGGAGTGTGAAAACATCAAGTTAATTGTCTTTTCAAAAAGAGAATTGCCACAACAATACACAACCACAATATCTGAACAAGATTGCAAAAATTCTCTATCTTAGGCAAAGAAACGCTTGAAATTTTGAAATGGAACTACTCATCCATGTGTATATCCGTCACTCTTAGTTTTGGTTCACCATTGACTTCCAACTTTTATTTCTTTATCCAAACAATCAAAATGAATGAAATGCTATGAATCTGTGATAAAGCTCTCCAGTCTGGTTCCCATACAACCCCTTGAAGAAACAAAACCTACATAGACATTTTATAACTTCTATCAATTTAGGCATCCATTTAGATACATTGGCCACAAAAGGGGGCTAAAAATAAATAAGTTAATAAACTTAGACCAGCTTTCAACATGAAAAGATTTCTAAAAACAATTCCAAGAAGAGCTATAAACCCATTATTGTGGGAAGTGGGTCAAATCAAACAATTGGAAAATGGGATTTTTCAAGAAAACCCATTCCAATCAAATACATTCCAAGTGGCTCTAGAGTTGATTTGCTTAGAATAGAATTGAATGGAAAGAAAACCAATGAGAGATAATGTCATTCAAGTAAATATAGTTAGAATAAAGAGGAAGAAAATACATGCGACAATTAAAAAAATAGGTAAAATTGTTATGAAAAGAACATGTCAACTCAATTTTTGGAGAAATGGATTTTCCATGATTAAACCGTCGATTACCATGATATGTAGACTTGTAGTGCATCAAATTGGTTGGTTAGTTACACTTCTGCATTAAGCTATTGTTGGATCATAAATCCAATGTTGAGCCTATATGTGAATAATTATGTGTTATGGACTGTCATATAAGGTTAAGCCCATTCAAAGTGATTTGTTAAGTTTTGAGTAATTTGGGCTTTAATATTATCTAATAGGATGTAGGCCTTTAATGCATAGAAACTTGAGGGTAATTTATATTTTTACGATGGGCTAAAATAGTAATATCTAGAGATAATGCATAAATACGCATAAGTTATCTATATATAGTGGTTATGGTCCTTGAGTCACACGTGTAATATTTCCATTCTTTCTAGCATCCCATCATTTGAGAGAAAACTAAGAGAAAAGCTAAAGGGTTCTCTTAAGGGAACACATGTTGATCTAGAAAGTCAATCGTATGAATCTAGACTGCAATCAGTCAGTATGGATTCAGGTAAGCCTCTGCTTATTTGTTTATTAACTCTTAATGATGCAACATAAATAATCCTGAGATTTATATAATAGTTTTCACAAAAGGAATTATCCTAATAAGTAGTATCAAAGCCTTTTCATGTTGAATCATTTAGATTATAGAAAATTAGATTTTATGACAACTAAATTGTTAATGAAAATCAATTGGGGAAAATCAAAATTCTAGTTTTTGGATCCCAAATTTAGATTCTATTTTTTTTTTTTTTGAAAACCCTGAATTGTCTGCACATTGCTGCCAACCAGAGCAATAGACCATCCAATTTAGGTTGCCCCAAATCGAATTCACCGGCTTCATCTCGCTGCCAAATTAAAAACCTCCTTCTCGAATAAAATACCCCTGCCATTTCTTTCGACTCCATCTACCCGACCCAAACTAGAGGATCAAAATTAGAATCAAATTTCAGAAACCCACTATTTCACACGACCCAAATCAGAGTTTCTAATTTCAAAAAACCCAAGATTCAAACCATGCCTAACCAAACAGGCTGTAATTAGACATTCGGATCCGCCCTATTAGATGGGCCCAATGACCATGGCAGCAACTAGCCTAGGCAAACGACTATTGCCAATGCATCCTACCCTACAAGGCAGCGGGTGGGCAGTGCTGGTGGCAAGGCAGTGGCAAAAGCAGGGGCTAGTGTCGAGCTGCGAAGGCAGGCATTATAAGATTGGCATCTCTAGCACCGACGCGTGCCTGAGGCAAACGATGATGATAAAAGCTAGCAGCGGGCAATGGATGGACGAAGATGGGTTTGGGGTTTTCAACTATGGCAGTGGGCAGCACGTGTCAACAGCTGTCAGCGATGGTAGACGACAACAATGAGGGGTTAGCGATGGCAAGCGATGGATGCAAGGTCAATGGATGGCGGTAGGTTAGGGCATATTGGTTTCCAGCAAGTAGCCATGGCTGCTAGTAGGTCGGGGAAGAAGAAGGGTTGTTGCCCTAAAAGTTTGATTTTAAACGAACGGCCAGCTTTAAAATCAAAACTTTAGGGTCCATAGATGTCAAATTTTGATGATCTTATAGTCGATTTTCACATTTTTTTGATATTCTGGATTCAATGAATGGATTAAATTTTTCAAAATATGATGATATTTTTAGATTTTATGTGGACAAATTTGAGGAGCTTAGATTTTGTTCCTTAAATGCTTGGTTTGATCCACTTGATCAAACATAAAATATTTAGATTCCCTATTCTCATTCTTAAGGTTTATGGTTTTATTATTTATAAGGTTATTTTTAAGGGAATCTTTTAAGAAAAAATTTTTGGTACAATTTTAAATTTGAATATTGGTATGATTGTGTATATATTTTGAGAAAAGTTAATTGAAACAACACGTCACCAAAGTGACCTCTCTTGTAGAAATTAATTTATTTTAAAATATAAAAGGTTGTACACTTGTAACTTATGTGAATGTCGATAGTTCCAAAAGAAAGTCGACATTTAATAGAATTGCATGTGCATCTATGATAATAAATGTGTGATGATTATTTGGTTTTACATGTGATTAATAAATTGACCCAAGGGAAGATTTATTTTTCAACATCTTTTTATTATCAATGTTTGATTACTACACCAAGACATCACTTAAAAGTTAATATTTTTCCCAAAGATAAAATATTAATGGAGTACCCATTTTCTTGGGATAGAGTTTACCTTTATTTGAATTCATTAGTATGATTTTGGACTTATGTGAACTTGTTTTATTTTTTTCATCATTCTCTGCTTACCTATGATTCCTATCAATATTACTGGCAACATCAATTCAATGAGGTATAAATCAAATAAGAAAGTTGCATATATGGCACCTCGAAAGAAACAACAAAAGAAACTAGATGAACCATAAGGTAATAATTATTTCTTCTGTGGAACTAAAGGACATAAAAAAAGTAGTGTAACAATTATCACCCATGACATGCTAAAAGGGGTATGCTTCTTAATTTGGTTTGCTCCAAGGTTAATTTAACTTTGATACCTAGACACACATGGTGGATAGATTCTTATGCACTAGCTCATATTAGTGTATCTATGCAGGATTGCCTAACTTGCCATAAGTCAAGTGATGGTAAAAGATACATCTATATGGGTGATGGCAAGATAATTCAAGTTGAAGCAATTGAAAATTTTACATTATTGTTAAAGACTGGATATTATTTTAATCTTGATGAGACATTTATTGTACCATCTTTTAGACGAAACTTGATTTCTATTTCTACTTTGGACAAATCTGGTTATTCTTATTCAGTTGAAGAATAAAATTTTAGTTTAATTCATGATTCAAAATTGGTTGGTTTTGTTTCTTTATCAGGTTATGATAATCTTTATTGAATTGATACAATTGTTTCATTTAATAAATTCCTACAATTAAGTAACGAGGTATAAAAAGAAAATTAACCAATGAGAATTTGACTGTGTTATAGCGTAAGAAATTAAGTCATATCTCCAGACAAAGAATACAGAGACTTGTGTCAGACAAAATTCTAGATCCCTTAGATTTCACAGATTTTAATGTTTGTGTTAAACATAAAAGGAAAAGCAAACCAATAAAAAGATATTTGAAGTCAATAGGACTTTGGACATCTTAGAACTTATATATATATATATATATGAATATTTGTGCGTTATTCCCTATGGTTGCTTGGAATGATCAATAATATTTTATAATATTCATAAATAATTTTTTCAGATATGGCTACATATATCTCATTCATGAAATTCAAAGTTGCCAGATGTATTCAAAAATTATAAGGCTGAAATTTGAACCAACTCAGCAAAAGTATCAGATTTGATCATGGTGGTGAATACTATAGCAGATATGATAGTTCAGGCGAATAATGTCCAAGACCGTTTGGAAACTTTCTAGAGAAATGTGGCATCATTCCATAGTATACTATGTCAAATTTGCCCACTATGAATGGTAGTGCTGAAAGACAAAACAGAATATTTAAGGACATAGTCAAGGATATGATTTCTCATTCTACCTTACCATCTAGAAGAAGCACTTAAGACTGTAGCTTATATCCTTAATAGAGTTCTAACTAAAGTGACTATCAAAATCCCTTATGAGCTTTAGACAGGTAAGAAGCCCAATTTAAAGCACTTGCATATTTAGGAATGTCCAGCTGAGGCAAGGCCTTATAGGCCCAATGAAAGGAAATTGGATTCAAGGATGATGAATTGTTATTTTATTAGATACTCTTAACGATTTAGGGGATACAAGTTTTATGATCCCACGACTAAGTCAATTTTTGAATCAGAAATGCTCAGTTTTTTGAAGATGTTGAGTTTGGGGGGGGGGATGTTCGAGACTTATCTTTGAAGAGGAATATGTTGATATTCTCACAGGTGTTATTGGCATTGATCATAATCCTATTCATAACTTTGTTCAAGACCCAATGGATCAAGACAATGTTGGAAAACCTCCCAATCAAGAAATTATTCTAGAAGAATAAACTCTACTACCTTAAGAACCCATGCCATTAAGGAGATTCACCAGAGAAAGGAGAAGTGTAGTGCCAGATGATTACATTGTATTTCTTCAAGAACTGAAGTTGATGATGGAGTGATTGAAGATGATCTGATCAACTTTTATCAAGCCATAGAAATTTCTAATTCTTAAAAGTGGATTGATGCCATGAATGATGAAATTCAGTTCATTAAGGACAATAACATGTGGGATCTTGTCCCATTGCCAGAAGGTGCAAAACTCATTAGTTGCAAATAGATATTTAAGACCAAAAGGGATTTGAAAGGAAATGTGGAAAGGTATAAGGCTCCTCTTATTGCAAAGAGCTTTACACAAAAAGAAGACATTGACTATAAAGAGACTTTCTCTTCAGTTTCTTTGAAAGATTCTTTCAAGACTATAATGGCATTGGCAACGCATTTTGATCTTAAGTTACATCATATAGATGTAAAGATAGCATTTCTAAATGGTGATATTGATTAAAAGATTTATATGGTGCAGCCAAAAAATTTTGTATCTGAAAATCCAAAGAATATGGTTTGCAAACTCAAGAAAACCATTTATAGGCTCAAGTAAGCATCTCGACAATGGTATTTCAAGTTTCATCAAGTGATTATCTCATTTGGTTTTGAGATGAATTTGGTGGATAATTGTGTATACCATAAGTTCTGTGGGAGCAATTACATTTTTCTAATTTTGTATGTCGACGACATTTTGCTTGCCAGCAATGATATAGGCTTATTACAAGAAACCAAGATATTTCTATCTAGGAATTTTGAGATGAATGATCTTGGTAATGCCTCTTTTGTATTAGAGATTTGGATACACCAAAATTACCCCTGGGGTATTCTTGAATTATCACAAAAGGCCTATATCAAAAAGGTTATTAAGAGGTATGACATGCAGGATTGTAAGCCAGGTGATACCTCTGTGGCTAAGGGAGACAAGTTTAGTCTCAAATATTGCCTTAAGAATGAATTTGAGAAAAATAAAATTTGGAAGATTCCTTATACGTCAACAGTAGGGAGTCTAATGTATGCTCAAGTTTATACGCGTCCGGATATTATATATATTACTAGGATATTAGGCAAATATTTAAGCAATTCAGGAATAGACCGTTAGAAAGCAACCAAATGGGTCCTGCGATACTTACAGGGAATAAAAGACTACGTGCTCACATATCGGAGGTCGGATTAGCTTGAGATCGTTGGGTATACTGACTCCAATTATGCTAGATGTCAAGATAGTTTGAAATCTATGTTAGCCTATATCTACTTTCTAGTTGGGAGTGTTATCTCCTGGAAAAGTACTAAACAGTCTCTTGTAGCCTCTTCGACCATGGCAGTAGAGTTCATATCATATTATGAGGTATCCAATTAGCCAATATGGTTGCAGAATTTTATCCTGGGGCTATGCATAGTAGATGATATTGAACCATTCAAGTTATTTTCTGATAATAAGTCCACGGTCCTATATTCCAATAACAATAAGAGCTCGATGAAATCAAAGTTTATAGACATCAAGTTTCTGGTTGTTAAAGAAAAAGTTTAAAATGGATAATTATCCATAGAGAATAAACTCCATGGATGTAGATCCGGTTAATAAGGAAATTCCACCCAAAGTATTTCATGAGCACACTGCTCATATAGTGGGAGTTTGTAATTTTGGATGCTCTTTTGACATAGACATTTCTTCAATTATTTCAGTTTATGGAAATTTGAGGTTATTTTTTGCAAATATAATGTTTTGGTTATTTACATTCTTATTTTGATACAATTTGATCTCACTAAGGTTTAAGGTGAACCTGTTGGAAATAGGCATGTTAAGATCATATTGTATGAAATTTTCATACTACATTTCCATATCATGATTCATGTCATTAAGTTGTATCGGCATATGTGACCATAGATGGGTCAAATTACGATAGATGTAATGAAAGTTACTTTAATTCTATATTGGTATGATTGATGGACCAGATTGATTATAGATATATTTTATTAATGACAACAAAGTTGAGTTCATACGATTATTTTTTACAATGCATAATAATAAGGTTGGGCTTGTATGTGAATAATTATATGTTGTGAACTATCCTGTAAAGTTAAGCCCATTCAAAGTGATCTGTTAAGGTTTGAGTAATTTAGGCTTTAATATATCTAATAGGATTGTAGGCCTTTAATGCATAAAGACTTAAGGATAATTTCTATTTTTATGATGAGCTAAAATAAAAATACCAAAAGATAATGCATAAGTATGCATAAGCTATCTATATATAGTTATTATAGTCCCTAAGTCATATGTGTAGTATTTACATTCTTTCTAGCATCTCACTATTCAAGAGAAAAGTTGAAAGGTTGTCTTAGAAGAACATGTATTGATCTAGAAGGCTAACCGTACGGCTCTAAACAGCAATCAATCACTATATATTCAATTACGCTTTTGCTTATTTATTTATTAATTCTTGATGATACAACATGAATGATTCTAAAATTTATGTGATGATTTTCACAAAAGGAATTATCCCAACAATTATTGCCAGATGAGTTGTCTGGATTAGGACTTGCCTACACTAAAATAGACACATCCGTGGAATATTGCTCCCTCAATTATTATGGTTGACAGGCATAACTACCTGTTAAAATTTTCGCTTCATATCCTGAGTTTGCATGTTATTCATGTGAAAATCATCATTAGTGGTGGTGTGTGTGACGGTCTTGATTCAAAATTCAAATCCACGCTTGACTTAAGTCACACAGAAAAATGGTTTTTCTCACGGTAGTTTGCCATCAATCACGTCAACGGGCTATATTCCAAGTTTCAACTTTGAATCTATTCTCCACCCATGTGGTTGAGGAAGAGTTTCGATAAAGGGTGCGTTTGGTCTAAAAAACATTGAAAAAAATAAGTGAAAGAAACAAAAAAAAAAAAAAAAGTAAGCAATGATATCAATGGTAAGGTAAATAAAATAAATAAATAAGATTTAAATAAATAAATATACTATAAAAAAGTAAGTTAGTTAATGATAGTTAAATGCCAACTAGTAAAAAAAAGAGAGAAATGTAGCTTTTATCTTTGTTTGCCCATAAGGTGTCTTTTACCATTCATATACTTCACATAGCTTGGCGTTTTTGTAAAATAGGCCTAGTAAGTTTATTATATTGCAAATTAGCTCTGATATATTTTAGGAACAGTAATTAATAGTGTAAATTGAGTTAGGGTCAACCCAAACTCAACCAACCTAATTCGATTTTTCTTAGGGTTGAGTGGGGATTTTTAAAAGTTAGTGTCAAGATGTTTTTGTTTCTACTCTATTTGAAAATAGGGTTAGATTGGAATAAAGCTATTGCAATCCAGCTTCAGCTTGAATTTTGACCCAATTTGTAAAGTGGTTATTATAATATTATACAGATAAATATAAGTGCATATATTAAAATTTCGAGGTGAGCATGTTAAAAGTCTTGAAAAGCCAATCTTAAATTTGTGAGTGAAATAAAAGACTGATGATTAAAATACTCTTTAATCACAAATACAGTAATTTATACATTTATTTCTAATAATAACGAAATTATTATAACTAAATTTATGATCTAGAATTCGTTAAGATTTATTGATTAAAAGTAGTCTGAATTGTCAACCCGAATTCGACTTGAATTTTATTGATTAAAAAATTGCATTCCTCCAATCCGAGCCGGCTTATGTATAGGCTTTTAACTTGCGGCCAAGAATCGGAAGACAATCAAACGAACTTTTGAGGTATGACATCTTCTTCATCCAAGTTGTGAAAGCGATATTTGTATGATTTGAAGACAATTAAGATTGAAAACATAAAGCGCCCACCACATCGCATTCATGAATTGGGATATGAACAATATGTGAAAACTCAATTTATTTTCCCTCGCTATCAAAGTGGCCCACAAATGTTACTTCCTAGTTCAAATTCAACTACATGTAAAAGTGAAGAATTTTCATACCCTGTTTGTATGTCGACAGCAGTATTTGGGAATTTCATACTTTGAATGGGTTGCATACCCAGTTGTTGCAAAGTAGACAATGATGATGAGGACAGAAAGATTGAACTTTGACGCCACCTCACAAATTTCAAATTCCACGCTGCAGAAATCTTCGATAACTGGTTGGAAGGATGGGAGTTGGTGGCTTAGTGCAGAAATTGCATGGAACAGCTGACCCCACCGCCAACTTTTTCTTCGACCCCTCGGAATTCCTAGCCATGCTTAGAATATTTCTTCAACTGATGATGATGGAATATCATATTCCATGGCGTGGCGCTAAAGATTTAATTGATATTTGTCCTTACATCATCCGGGGCTAGAACTACACATGCACGCCAAAGATTTAATCAACTGCCAGCAAAATCAATCCCAGTATGGGGTTTTAATGCGATGCATGGGTATTGTCCTCTTTAGTTACTAAGAGCTACACTTGAACTCCCAACCTCAATTACTTATTTGGAGAGAGACATGGTTTAGATTTAAACAAAACCTTAAAGTTTTGACTTCCTTTGCAGATCAAAAATGACAATATAGAGTATTCATCATTATATTAGCCCAAAATTTTGAAAACACCGCCAGTAGTCGCTTGTCTATGAACAACCCCAAGGAAGCTCATCCTACCAACGCTCAGGCCTGGTTTCATTTGGTGTAAAAGCATAATAAAAATGGAAATCTATAAAAGAAATACTCTGAACTATTCGTAACAACACACCGAAATTCACATTAAAACACTTGAAAGATAAAGTTCTATAAATGCAATAAATTGCAAGATTTTCAAGGGTGATATTTATTAGGAATTTTAAATAGAAGGGTACAAAATCAAGATGCAGAATTGAAGGACTAGCCCCGTAAGGTATAT
>JAYJMB010063406.1:11121-25854 GCA_036873735.1 Pouteria campechiana
GATATTTATTAGGAATTTTAAATAGAAGGGTACAAAATCAAGATGCAGAATTGAAGGACTAGCCCCGTAAGGTATATGAGCCAGGTTGTGGATCACAAATGAAGAAATCATCTTCGATCCAGATGGAAATAACATCGTTGGAGATGAGAGGATTTTATTCTTTTACCGAAAGGAGAGGAATTTAGCCCTTGTTCTATTCCTCTTCCCTGCCTACTTCATGGATATTCCTACTAAATATAACCATCCCTCGTTTTATTAGCATAACCAAACATTTAAAACTTTCATACGAATAAAGCATCGCATTTAAATCGGTTAACAATAGAAATTTAAAAGCTTTCCATGACAACAATCAAAGCACCCAAGGCAGGAATCCACTCAACCAAGGAAAACACAGGCTGAGACAATCATTGCCAGCAAATTCATTAAAAAAGCTTGATGCAGCCTGACCAGCTACAGGGTACCTTTTAGTTCACTTTTTCCTGGGAATCCTCTGCAGTTCCCAGGAAAGTTTTGGATCTTCCAGCTCCACCCTAACTGAATGCCTAGTGAGTGATGGCGGTAATCCTGCCACAATGGTTTCATCATTCTTACATTGTGCCGGCCATCCTATCTTTGAAAGTAGATCCAGCAATTACTCATTCAGAAGAAAAGAAAGAAAAATCCCTTAGCATCCCTATTCTTAATTTTCTGACTACCCAGCAATGAAGTCATTTTCTTTAAATTGCCAATGTCTATGAGTATAAACAAAATCACTAAGAATGGAAATTCTCATCAGCCAAGCTGGCCTAATCAAAACTGTAGGATGAACAATCTACTATAAAAGCAAGGATGGTGGATGGAAAGTGCTGAGACCAATATACAACTGAAAGGGGTCATTGATGAAAAACAAATACGGAGGAAACAAGTTAACAATGTCTACACTCATCAACACAAAATTCTAAATATGCCTTGTCAATGTTCCGTCCTCAATAACTGCTCATCCCCCAAATATTATTGGCGATTTCCCATTAGCTAGGAATAACTGAAGTAGATTGCCGCCCAAGATCTCCTTCCCTCAATGGGCAGCACAACAGTAACAGGGAAATAATTGCTGTCTTTAGAAAAACCTTACCCTCTCTATAGTAGGATATGCAGCACATGCCCAAAAATGGAAGATAGCAGAGAAAATCCCTTGCTCGTTAAGATTTCCAGTATCTAGCTCATGGTACGCTTAAGATCAAAAAGATTATATAAATCAAAATCTCAAATAAGCCACGTCAAATGGAAATGGTAGGCAAAATCTTCATTGTTAAAGCTGTATGATGAACCACCTTGATGTTAATATGCAAGCTAGAAATTTGAAAAAAATCTTTACTTGGATGACGGTAAAACATAAATATCAACCTAATCCCCTTTGATGGCATGGAAGAAGATTTCAGTGGTAAAAATTCAATTCCCATTATTTCTCATCCTATAGCTTCTACACATTTTGAAACTAAGTATTCAAATACCTGATGAACTTGCCCAATTGTCACACAGGTGTCAAGATGGAACTACCAAAACTCATCTCTCTGCTCAATCAGTTTTCAGAAGATTCTGCGAATTATATTCATTGCAATGGCATTCTTTATACAGCCAATACCTTAAAAAGGGTACATGAGCAAATGAAATCTAAGCTAGCAACCTCCAAATTAAGAGCAACGTCACACATTTCGCCCCTAAAAGTGCTTGCCTTTCATGTCTTAACCAAAGCCATTATCATGCAGCCAACGAAACTGGTGCTAATGCCCTTCCAAGATACATGTAGCTAGTATCACTCTTCCTATGATTTAACCAATGCCTTTTGACACCTCTTAAAATATGCACCTTCTTTCAAATAGCAACCACAGTTACATCTACAAAAAGGAAAGTGTAAAATGTGCAAATCCTTTGATGATCTGCAAGCAAAAAGTAATCAGTTTTGATGTCTCTGCGTCGATTCTATCCATCAATAGGCCTAATTATGCCTGGTGCTATGTTTCCATGTTGAGTATTTTCAAAGAAATTCACACAGATTGCCTAATGAAAAAATAATGAATATTGAATGCTCCACCAAGTAAACCTTTAGTGTGGTATCTATTCTGGATTAAGTGGATATTTGGGTTTCACCTTTACACCTGTAAAATAGCCTTATGAATGTTTCAAAGAACATATAGATATCATGGTAGGCTTCAATACAATTCCAATAGTGAGTGTTCCTATCTTCACTATTTCAGGTAATGCAAATCATTAATGTTTTAAGTCTACCACATTTTTAGATTCTTTGCCTAAAAAGAGCTGAAGAAATCACAAAAAAAAGATGGATGTCATATGGGTATCCTTATAGACCATTTAACGCTAAGTATTATACTTACATGGGCTGCTAGATCTCTAATTCTCATCCATCATAAACTTACAATCCTCCCAAATGTTCTCCTTTTGCCCTTCATAGGTGTTACAAGGCCATAGAAAACTATGCTATTCTTTCAATTGCAACTCCTCACTACCTTAGCAACCCCTCTTAATTAATCTCCATACTTTTTCAGATGCATCACACATACTATTGCTAGCAAATACATGTACATCAATCCTTGAAATGAATAAGTGTCTAAAAAAGTCTTGTCAAAATGGTTAAACCCCATGCAAGTCTTAATAGATCGCCTCCCCTGCTACCATTCCATTATTATTTGGACTAACATTGGTACTATCACAACCATTGCTGTTGGCCTTGTCACCAATCTCTTCAATCAAAACCCATCCCTATCATCAACAGCATCTCTTCCCTCTTATTTTCAAGTCACCTTTATCATTGTTGCCACAACCACCATATGCTCCCTTCCTTCTCAAATCACCATGATTGCTGTCCCAACAGCCTTCTCCTACCTCCTCCCAATCTCTTCTTCTTTCTAAAATTACCTAAGGGACATTTTCAATAGTTTATCTTGAAAACAACAGCCCTAGTTCATGATTATTGAAACTCTTTGGGAATCTTTTCTAAAGTGAAAATACTGGGTCTCAATAAAAAGAAAGCCCAAGAGTTTGGATAAACTCTAAATAGTGTTCCCAAGTCAAATTCTTAAATATGAAATGTCAATAGGTATTGGATAAACTCTTACTTAGATCCCAAGTATATCATTAATTTTCTTTCCAGACCCAAATCATGTAAGGATCATAAGTAGATTAAAAAATGTACCCAACCAAAAAAATAAAAAATAAAAACATGCACCTTATTCCAGCTAGCCTCATGCTATGATGCATTTTTAAGGTACCCAGTTAAAGTCAACGCGTGTTTCAGTAGGAGTAAATTTTAATCAATTCTAAATAGTTTAGTAGTAGTAGTTTACACAATCTTAGGTAGTATATCTTGCTTTATTTTCTATAAAAGCCCTGTAGATTTCATACAACAAGTCATGATGATTCTAGTGTTTTCATCCCTAGAGGCCCCAATCCCCTCAAAATGATCCCATAACTGATATCATAATTAGACATTGAGGTGATAAGCTGCCAATACCATAACTAGGCATCTCCTTCAAGGTAATAAGCTGTCAAAGGAACTTTCTCGCCTTCAGGTGTATGTTGGAACTTGAAGAACTCTTCAACTCGACATATCCAACGGATAGGATTATCTCCACCATTAAAATGGGAAAACTACCAGTTGGCCATTCAGATGAATGACCCACCTTGAGAAGTAAGAACAATTACTATGACTTCCTCCATGCTGATTGGAAAAGCCCATGCCATGACCATAGCTAAGATTATTCACAATCTGATCAAAACAAGTGTTTACAGCTTGAAGTATCTCTTGCATACTTCATCATTAGCTCATTGCTTGCTTAAAGTCTTTAAAATGTTAATTTTCCCACATGTCTGACTCTGATAGCAAGTAATATAGTCCTACCATATGAAAAAAAGAAAAAAAGAAAAAAAGAAAAATTCAATTACCTCAATGGGATCAAAGTAGAGGTTCTATCTCCTTGAAGTGATCAATTCTTTTTTCTTAATACAGTAGAATCATATCAATGTTCAGGCTCTAATATCCAACATTTCACCTCCTAAAGCACTTTATGCAGTTTCCCCTTAGCATGATTGCACCTAAAAATCACATCAAACTCTGGGGACATATTGCCAGTTATGCCACCACTCTGAATACTTGAGCAACACACTTCCTTAGCAATCTTTTCAAACTTATGCATTATTGAGCTAAGATAATGAAAGATAGCCTTTCCCTGATGGTTATCGTTTTTAAATTAATAAAGCATTTCAGCTCTTCTTGTAAATGCTTTCTTAATTCATCCATAACAAATAGTTTTTCCAATTCTAACCCATGCTTATTGCCCAGGAAAAAAAAGGGGCCATACCCTGTAATAACAAATAATTTCACCAGGCAAAAATGAAAAAGGCCTGAGGTAGAAATATGAAATATCTCTATGCAAAGAACGAAGTTTATGCTATATTTTATTAGTGCAGTGGCGCCCAGCTTTCGCATTATTGCCCAGTGGACCACCAGAGAGAAACAACATCCTCAGATGCAGTGAAATCCTTGATTTGCATAAACATATGCATGGTATTTTATCCGGTGCAATGGTGCCCAGCATACACATCATTGCCCAGTGGCACACCCGATAGAAACAAAATCCTCAAATGCAGTGAAATCATTGATTTGCATAAATAATGTATGCATCGTATTTTAGGCAAAAATTCTACTGGGATTGGAAGCCAGTCTCTATGGATTTTTACTGTTCAAAAATTAGTTTAAAGAACATCAAAATTTTCGCAAAGTTTCTAATGAGCTTGATATTCTATCAAGGAAGCAATAATAAGAAAATTGCAAAGGACTTCACCGAAAAAAAGAAACTCCATGTGTAATTGTTCGTCTTTGCAGTAATTCTGAGTCCCTTGCAATCCAACAGTAACACCCAAGGAGAACAATTAATTATATCCAAATTAACTTATGCATGATAATATAAATTAACCCACTAATATTATGCCTTCAACTGGATTTCTCTACCAATTAGAATCCGAAAATTCCTGATGATCAATTCAAAACAATGCCACTAATATCAAGCTAGACACATGACAGAACAACTAGAAAAGGCATCAACAATCGAGAAAAGAAGATGAGCATGGGTGAAAACATGACAGCAAGTTTGTCATCGTTACATTTTTTAACAGTCAAATCATCATTGATTCAGTCACAACCGCATTAAACAACAATATGCAATCTTACAGCCAGGGAAGAACATAAGCATGACGCAGACAACACAAAACAAAATAATCTAAAAAAAGCAGGAATTATCCTTTTGCCCATTTCAGTTCACATTCTGCATGGCTCAAAAATCTCTTCCGTACAAGGCATACCATTCTACATGCCTTCTTTGCCCTGGTCATAAGATGTGATATGCACCCCACTTTTGGGGGAAAGTCACAGCACCACCAATGATACATTGTTTCAATTTTGCTAATGTGTATCTCCTCTTAGACTCTGTCCAATAAACAGGACTTCACAAATGATTTGATGGATTTCCGAGTACTGAGATTTTAAGCCATGGTGTTAAGAGCTATGGGGATTATTGTTACTGTGAGACCACCTTCTGATAGTGCATGCCATGAAATTCCTACCCACCAAAAATCCCATCCTTGCTTTGGAAAAAGCAGATCGGCCACTACTGCTTGATGGTAGATCAACGGCCACAGGCTGCCCAATTGCTACATCCAACCGCTCTCCACCATTTTCCTGCACCCCACCACCATCACTCGTACTCCCATCCTGCTGCTCAACAACCCCAGTATCCAAATTCACTGCCAGTGATCCCCTGCTCGCCCTCAACCAATCTGCACCCTCACATGTCACTCCTCTGCATTTCTTGACCTTCACCTTCACCAGATTTGGACAACCACCAGCAAGTGCCTCCATTCCATGATCCGACACAGGGCACCCCTTGATACAAAGCTTCCTCAAAGCAATGCACTTGGCAGCAATGCATGAGATTTCTGCATCCCCAATTGTCTCACTGGCACAGAGCGCCAATCGCTCCAGGTTCCGGCAATTGCTAGCAAGCATCCCCAAACTCAATGTTGTTGGGTTCACGCCAATCAGAACCAGCTCCTGGAGGTTCAAACAACGCTTTGCAATTGCAACCAGCCCTTCATCCCCAATCCTGTTCGTCTTCCACCCATCTATATGAAGCTTCCTCAAGAGCTTGCACCGCTCAGCAACCGAAATCAGTCCAGCATCGGTACACTCTGGCGTCTTCACCAAATGCAGAATCTCAAGATCCGAGTAGTTAGATATCGCCGACAGCCCGCGATCGCTCACCTGGAGCCGCTCAAGATGGATCTCGACCAGCCCAGTTGTGCGGCGCTCCGCTACGGCCTCCAGCAATCGGTCCCAATCGCCCGAGCAACGGTAGAGCTTCAGTGCCTTCAAATTCTTCGCCCCAACAATGAGAGGCGCAAAGCACTGGCCATTGAGGAGTTCCTTCAAGCAGATAGACTTCAGCGACTCGGCCGCTGCACCCGGCAACACCACCTCCGCTGCGTTTCCGTCTGTCAGCCCGCGCAGCCGCTTGATTGAGAGTTCCTCGAGGCTCGCCGCGTGCTCGAGCATGGCGTTGATTCCCTTTGCACCGAAGGTGCACGAGCCGACGGAGAGCTTTTTGAGGCCAGGGCAGTTGCGCCCCAGCGCCGCCATGCCGGCGTACGAGATCTCCCGACAAGATCGCAGCTTTAGGCGCTTTAGGCCGCGGCAGCGCATGGAGATGAGCGCCAGAGCATCGTCGTCGATGCTGGCAGATCGGCGGTCGCATTTCAGGGCGAGCTTCAAGACCGAGTCGAAACGGCTGAAAAGAGCCTGCGCCGACAAGGCCAGCTCGCCACGGGCGTCAAGCGAGAGCCGGCTCCGGCTCTGTCCCTCCACGGCGAGCCACCGGCGGCAGACGAGCGAGCACTGCTTTCGGTCGGCGGCACCGAGGGAGTTGAAGACGAGCGCCAGGCATTCGTCGGGGAGATCGAGCGTGTGATTCACCGCCGGGTCCTCGCGATCGGGAGGGATGACGAGGGGGATCTCGTCGGCGGAGTGGTAGGCCGTGGGTTTCGGCTTGGATCCCATTCGGTGGCTGGGATTGGAGTTGCTGCGGCGGATCTTGGCCGATGGATTGGCGCCGATGGAGGCGGACTGGCCCATGCAGCGACTGTATGAGAGGCTAACGTGCGCACCCGGGCGGAGAAGCACTATCCTGCGCGGGGGAGAATCTGCATTTGTGGGTCGGACGGTAATTCTGAGGCCAGGGAGGAACGAGAGAGAGCGAGGGAGGGAGAGAGAGACGTAGATAAGCGGATTTCAATCCGGTTTTTAATTTTACTTTTTTCCCTTCGGCTATGTTTATATATGCGTCCCCAGAATTCCATTTCAATCGCGCGCATCTATCTCTTGTAATTAGTTGCGTTGTAATTGTAGCAATTAAATATATTGAAAAATCTGTTACATTAAATAAGCTAAAATATTATATTTATTATTTAAATTTAATTTTTTAATTTATTTTTATGTTTTAAAATTGCACCTATGGTCTAGATTTGAGAATATCGGAGACCCAGTTTTCAGTAAAATATGTTGGGATTTCGTATTGCGTTGCCGAAAACGCGAAAAGAATGTTTGAAATGATGCTGGGATGGAGAATTCAAGGTCCTATGCTCGCGAATCTCGTTGTTAAATTGGAATTGGAAGAAGGTGCGATCCTACGTTGAAAGGCCAGGCCGCGTCTTCACCACCACGCCGTTGTTGCTCGGTGAAGCTTTGACGCGGTACGTGTCTTTATGTAAGGCCTAAGAAGGTGTAAATTTTGCACTCCGGCGGAGAGACGTGGTTGATACGCACGAAGGAAAAAACAGCACAACGGAAATTTAAACCGTAGACGGCAAAAGAAAATTGCATAAAGTTAGAGTTCATTCAAAGTAATTAACCATGACGCATTTTTGGTTCGTTCACATGAGAACTTGCCACTATGGTTTGGTATTAGTAAATGAGGTGCTGGGTATGAAGCGGTATGATCCGCCGGAGTATTAAAAGAATAAAAATGTTTATGCCCAGTAACGGGAAAGAGGATTGTTGCGGATGGTGGCGGTCTCGGCGCTTCTGATGTCCTTCGACTGGCCTGCAATACTACGTCCACACGAGTGGGCGAGCATCCTCACGTGTCACTGCAGGCAACCGAATCTGGCCTGGATGGGTTTAGGGATTTGGTCGTTGGCGGTGCGCTGCCAAACGCTAACATCCAACGGCTGTTGCATTGCAGACTTCGTATTTTACATTTTTTTTTAACGTTATCAGCTGTAATATCTAGAAATTTGATTAAATATTCTATTTATTTGACGTGGTCTTTCAGTGTTCTAATTAAATAGATAGTATTTGTATAGATATTCTTATTTTATTGAATATTTTCAATCATAAAATGGGCCAAAATGAAATTATTTTATTGAAAATTTTTCGTGATAATGGTTACACGAATTGCTCCTATATAAATAATATTAAACATTTAGCATGCATGTTTCCTACGAAAGGAAGTAAATCTACATATAAATGGAATATTAAAGGGGCACTTACAAATATAAATATGCTTTTTACCCATATTTATAAATATACATTTATTTTAAAATATTAATAAATATGCTTATAAACTCTCAAAAAACTTATAATCACACCTTTTTGTCAGCGATGATTCCACTAATAATTATCAAAATGGTCTCGAATAAATATTAAATTTTCTCTACTATTGACTATTGAAGGAATTAAAATAGATGTTAAATGTTTTCATAATCTGTGAATTACTTGCAATTGTATTTTTTTATAAATTTATAAATATATTTATTAACATTGTAAAATTTTGGACGTATCGCATGTGTACTCGCAAATGTGAAAGGTGGATGTATATTTGTAAATGCCCCAATATTAAAATATTATTAATAAAATTTTAAAATATAAATTTTGAATGCATTTATTCTTTTTTCCGGCGTCTTCTAACATATGTATCAAAATTTATTTCAAATTATTATACTATTAACAAATACGCTTTTAAATTTATAAAAATTTGCAATTATACTAATTCCATTAATGACCACATGAGGAGTGATATGTGCATTATAAAAAAAAAATTAACAGCTGTTTTAATCCTTCTGATAGCCATTAGTAGAAAAAAAAAGACTAATATTTAAAAACTTATTATTTCTAAGAAATGTTTCAAGATGCCTATTGAAAATGGTATAACATGATCTATACCGTTGAACCCACGTAAGCGAAAAATAGCCACGTGACAAGAATTATCATTTTCAGATATTGATTGAGAGACAAAAGAAAGATCAGCGTTTGAACATCTACGCGTAAAATAAATCCAATTAACTGTACGTGATTATTTCTAAACTATTTCCAAATTCATCTCCCACCCATTTCGATGCAATACTCGGGAATCTTCCAAATTCATCCCCTGCCCCATTTCGATGCAATACTAAGGAATCTTCCAAATTCAGGTTTTGAGCCGCGTTCATTTTCCGGGGCGCCAATAAACAAATGGCTTAGGGCTAACATGGTTGCGTGTAACGGGCCACTTACATTTCTCCTAAAGATTGATCCTCTTCAACCCTCAAACTAGACCCCTTTTTTAATATGATTTAATTTTTAATAGTAAAAACATTCAAGTAAGACATCAATTTCATATTGGACATGCTAAAAGATGGGGAATAAATTTCTAAAAATCATTTTTATTAAAAATTTCTATATAACCTTTTTGTTTAGGTTTACTCTAATGCTTTGATTAGATCAAAATTAATTATTGTCTTGCTTTCATACACTTAATTATAAATATAAAAGTTATATTAATTAAAAAATCGGGTGCATAGTAAAAAAATCTTTTTAGGGCTACATAATTTAATATTTTTATTATAATATATGAATTTTTGTCGAAATTTTTTTTAGGATCATGGTTAAGCATGTAAAAGTAAGAATAATAATTAACTTTGATTTAAACGAAATAATATGGCGACCCAAAAAAAAATAACGTCGAATATTTTAGTAAAACTGATTTTATAGAAATATTTTCCATTAAAAAATAATGTGCAAAGGTATTCCACTCTTGAAACTATTTTGAATAACAGTTTAGCACGTGGAAACTGATGAGCCCATACGCCTTCAACGGCCGCTCTCCGTTCGTTGACGCCTTAAACGCTATCCGTCCTCTCAGCATCACACGTGGCCAAATCGCAGCCGGCCATACCGTGGGCCCCACGCGAGGAGAACCGGGCGGCGAATCCGGCCATCCAGCTTGTCGGACTTTTACTGGTTCTTGAATTTGGACCGCTGACTTCTTTCATATTATTTCCATTCCACCGCCTGATTGACGGCTACAGTTTGGACAGTTCAGATCTCGAGCAGCACGCGATTTTACCAGAATGGTGTGGGGCCCACACAACATCTAGCGAAAGACCGAGACTGGTAGGTTGGTAGACCAAAGGATGCGTCCATGGTTGCGGTGGACGTGGACGGTCCAAATTTGAGATTAAATTAAATTAAAAAAAAGGTAAAAGGTAAAATGGTTGTCTTCAGTGCATGGAAATGAGCAGAAATTAATATAAAAAGCAAAAGGGATATGGTCTCTTTTTGTTAAAAGCATTAAAAAAATGGCCCATTAAAAGAGGATAGGGATGCATGAGAGAGAAAGCAGGCTTCTCTTTTCTTTAACTTTGGGTGGGGATAGGCATTATCTCTAAGAAAGAGCTTGTAGCTTGAAAATGAGTTAAATGCCAAGTGGGTTGATTTTGTTGCAACAAACTGGGGTTGGTTGCAACAGCTTAGCTGAATTTGAATGAGAGTTGGGAACTTTACAGGAGACGCAGTCTAATCGTCTTATTGAGTGCTTCCGTGGATAGTTTTAAAATAAGAATAAAAACAAAAAAAATAGTTATTTGCAATATATCTACACCTTTTGTCAACAATTATGTATATATTTATGTTCTTGGAATATTGGCAAATACATTTATAAACTCATTGTGATGAAGGCAAATTATTTGAAAATTTATTAGTGTATTTGTTAATACTTTAGAATTGTAAGTATGTTAATAACTAAGAGCAAAAGCTGCAGGCATATCTGCAAATGCATTCATGCGAGTAAAAAAAACTTACAAACATATAAATATCTAAAATCGATAAAAGATTGAATTGAATTACATTTGAAAATTATTAACAGAAATGTCTAATTTTGCCGCTGAATTACCTCATGCAAGCCCGAAACAATCATGAAATTAGGAAAACAATAGCCCGAGGCCTATTTTTCGTAATGTAGATCTACCCAGCACTAGCCTTTATAATTAATCTCATATATTAGATGAAATCAGTTTGGAGCTAATATAGCAATATAAAAGAAATCCCTAAAATATATTTAGCACCTTTTATGCTTAATGGAAGGTTAGGATAATGTATGGGATGCGATTTTTACGTAAACCTATCCCTATCGATGATAGTTTTAGGAGTCATTTCAATATTATTTGTCATGTGTCACTAACCCCCTTAATATATTGTCATGCTTCAATCAAGCACATGCAAGATGTGATGCCATTTTAACTTATTTAAATTTAAAGAGCTTATTCTTAAAAATACATGGCTTGGTTCTAAGCTTGTGGTCTTACACTCCGTTTTGCTGCACGTTTACAAAGCGTAAAAGTGCTTCCACAAACCTCAAAGCGTAAAAGTGCTTCCACCAACCTCAATGCACTTGTGGAGTTTTTGGTGAGCATTTGCTAGAGTTTCAAAAATACTTTGCTCCACTGCAAAAGCTCAAGATTCAGTTTTGGGTCCATGGGCTTCTTGCATTAATAAACTTTAAGACAATATTACTTTTCTTTTTTTCTTTAAAAAATAACATCATAGGTATATAAAATCATATTCAAATATTTAGATATAATCTAAATATTGTCATCCATCAAAATTTCATATATTTGTGTGTGTGTGTGTATGTGTATAAAGGGTTTGGCTTAAAACAATTGGTTGCTATAGATATTTGGAGCAATCGCTTGATTTCATTGTCCAATCTGGGCAGGGTAAAATCCAATCATTCAAAAAATACCCCTATTTGTGCACCCATCCCATGCGGAAGAAAAATTCAAACAAGGTCTCCCTCTCTTCACAATCATTCATGACTAGTCTGCCACTCCGCATCTCAACGGTCGCCTCCCATCTCACACCCTCATCATCTCTCCCTGTCTCCCATCTCACACACCCCACTCACCATCTCCCTCTCTCCCAAGCGGGCGTGATCTAGACCATTGGATGCCGGCTACGACTAAGGGAGGGAGGATAAGTGCGGCTTTTAAGAACGAGATTTCAAAAAATACACTCACACTCGAAAATCCATCTCCCATCTTCCCCACACCCCTTGCCTTCCCATCTTCATCATCCAACAAGCAGAAAAACCTAGCAACTAACCCCAATAGCAACAATAGAACCCTAGCAACTAACACCAAAAAGAGAAGAGAGAAAATCATTGAATCTGCATGATCGTCTCTTCTTCTTCTATGTTTGACAAATTAGAAAAAGTGCGATTTTTATTTTCTCTTCATCTCTGCTTTTTTCATCTAAAACTTAGAAAAAGGGAGGCAAAAAGAGGATATAGAATAGAATAAAGCTGGTGACTGGAAGAATTATTTCATTGAAGTCAATATCACTAAAGAGTGTTCCAGTTGCTCTCACTCGATTCATTCCTGCCAACTCCCAAATGGCGTCTTCTTCACAAGTTATTTTTGCCTACCTGAAAAACACCTTTGCCATGAACTCATCCAATTCCACAAGGACTTGAAGTCTTCCAAACTACACAGTAGCAACAAGAAGTGGAATGCAACTAAGGTATTCAACAATAGGCCTCATCCGAAGGCTACTGAGGGATGGGTTGAGGATGTTACCAGTGTTGATGGGCATGGGAAGAGGGATGAAATGATGAGGGAAATGGTTGTTGTTGAAGATGGATTGGGGAATGATAATAATTTGTCTAGGAACAAAAGGAAGGGTGGTGTTGGAAAGGAATAGGTAGCAAATGACGTGTTTGATGTTGGGAGGTGTGGCGGGGTTGATTCTTTTTATGTGGGAACGGTGAGAAAAAGATGATGAGGGATTGGATAGAAAGTAAGGAATGTTCTTCTGATATGAGGGATGGTGATAAGTATGAGAAGAGGGTAAAAGCTGAGGTTGAGAATGTTTTTGGTGATTGTAGTGATTTTTCAAGAAAAAAGAAGAAGAAGAGAAGGATTGAAGACTAGTTGAAGTGTCAGAGATGATGCAGCCATTGGTATCATTGTCTCTTATTTAATGAGCATGTGGCAGCTTGAATTGAATTATTTATGAAAACCTATCAGTTTTTGTATGGCATTGTTGGTTTTGTTCCTAGGGATTTCACATTCCATATTTATTATATTGGGGGCTACTATTTTAGTCAAGGGTTTTCATGCTCTTCTCATGTGTATCTTTTAGCAATGATAATCAAATTTTTGTTTTACATTTTTATCATGATTTTGTGTTGTGATTGGCAATCTTAATACAAAAATCAACATGTTTTTTATTTCCTTGTAATTAGTCAACTTTTCTTAGTTATTTTGAACTTCTTCATAATTATTAGTAGGTGAAGTTGTTGGATATGCTTCTTTGGGATCCATAACAGATGCATCCAAGTTTTGAGTTGTTAGTACAATTTCAGAAGTTTCTCGAATCATGGAAACAACTAGTCTTAGATTTTTACCTTTCTGTTGTGGTTAATTCAATCTTCAATTCAGCAACACTGGGTTCCCTTTGGGTTTTCTTTCTTGTGATGGAAGTCATACCTGTAGAGTCCCATAATATGACTTAACCTGCTAAGGGAGGGGTGAATTGGATATATGAAAATTTATTGCTTCACCCCTATTGAACCGTTTCCTCTTTTCATACTTGTGTGTGGTGTGTTGTAAAATGAATAACAAAATAATAAAGTCCATGAAGGATAAAGTAGATAAAAAAACACACATACAAACAACACGAATTTTTATATTAGTTCGAGAACCTCATCTCTACATACACTCTTCTAAAAGCATAAACTCATTGTGCCTTGGGTTCCACTATATCTATATAATAGAAATACAATAGTGCTCCAAGCATTCTTCTAGATTCCAGCTCTATAGGGTGTAAACAGTGTTCCCAACACTCTTTTGGATTTTGGCTCTAGGGGGTGTAAGTATAGTGCTCCCAACACTCTTCTGGTTTTCATAATCTCACTAGAAAAGTCACTGGTTTTTAAGATCCCTAACAAAGTTAATGATTTTTTAGAGCTCATAAACAAATTGTGCAATTTGATTTTCCTAAGCCTACCACAAACTCACTGGTTTCTGAGTTTAACAAGAAAACTAATTCTCATTTAAGCACAAGGGAAGATGAGATCTTTTACAGCTCTTATAATATAAAAAGATTTTCCCAAAAAGTAAACTTAATAGTCATTGGGATATGCAGATTGAAGCCCAGAAAAGATAGATGATCGATGATGATTTAAGCTCTTGGCCATGGGTGGAAGGATTTGTATAAAGTTAAGCTCATTTGAAATATTTTCCTTCACCACTTTAAATTATCTCAGCTCTTCTCCTTAAATAGCTTCTTCATATTTTTTATCATTGAAGAAGATGGGTTCCTTTGAATGCAAAAATAGGAGCAGTAATGAATGAAGAATGCCATTGAGATTT
>JAYJMB010063417.1:0-25853 GCA_036873735.1 Pouteria campechiana
TAATTAATGTATTGCATTAGCATGAATCAAATTGCATTGAAAACAATGGAATTTGGATGAACAGTGCACTGACAGAACACCTTACCAAGTACCCCGTTTTGGGCGGGTGTACATGACGGGTCCGTTTGTTCAGGACAAAACCGTGCGGGTGTGTGCCCAAAGTGGACAATAGTACACTGGAGCCCCGGGTTGTTACACTTTACCACATATTTATTACAAGCTTTGTTTTATTTAACCTTCAAAATATTTATTCATGTAAATGTGTACTAGATTATAAAGGAAAGAATTGCTTTTCTTTAGAGTAAAATAATTACAAATGATTTAAACAGTTGTTATATCCCAATGCAATAATTTGAATTATTAATTTAAAAAAAATTAGGCAAAAAACATTAAATAAATAAAAGTTAGAAACAAATAAAAAGTTAGCAAAAATAACTTTTTTGAACCATGCGAGTCATAGAAATGGTGAATTTATCCATTGGTTGGGAAGAATGGTGATGTGAATTATTTAAGAATAGATACATTTCAAAGAATAAGAATAGATGATAAATAGAATATTAGAGAATCAGTGTTTAAGACATCTAGGGTTTCCTATTTCATTGGATTAATCCTATTCAATTTCACCCAAATTAATCTATTAATGTTTACTCCTTTGTTGATAAAAAAGATTGCTTTTGTAATTATTATTCTTTCTCAAGTCATAATAATCTACCTCAGTTAGAAAATTTCCTACATCTCTATAAAAATTCTAAACTAACCAAGATGCTTTAAGAATAAGAAATTCATGGTATTAAATAAGCCTCATGGATATCTCTATCATCATGTCAATTTGATAGTATTTAACCATGGTCTAATTCAATTATTCCTTCTTAGCCTCAAATTGAATCAAAAATTTTGTATAAAGAGCATGCACACTTTCACAAGCATTAAACTTAGATTAAACACTCAACATAGATAATTAATGAACATAGAATTAAATTAAAAAGAATAAAATTGAATATTCATAATCTGGCTACATCATTCCCCTTGAATAATAAATTTAGCTTGTGATGTAATCAAAAGATACTAGGAATATTACTTAAACATGATTTGGAAAAGAAAAAAATTGAAAAAGAATTGAGAAAGATAAGAGAATGAATCTGTCTCCAAGTAGCACTCCCTTCTCTTCACAACAATCCTTCTTGCAAGTCTCCTCTTTTTCACCAAAAAATCTTCTCCTTACTAGCCAAGTCCTCTCTTGGTTTTTCAACTTAAAAATATTTTAAATAACCTAATTTAGGGTTAGGTGGCACCTCCATATGTATTAGAACTATAACCTTGCCTAAAAAATATTAAACTGCCAAAAATATCAACTTCCTACATGCCTAACTGTTCGTCAGGAGCAATGTTCAGTATTTTTTCCATAACTTTCTCATATGAAGTCTAAATCATGTGATTATTGATGATTTGGAAAGATAATTTTAATATATATAACTTTAATGTTGAAAACTTTCTCTTAATAGTCCTTAATATATGTTAATAATTGCCTCAAAATGATGCCTATTAAAGCACATCTGAAGTTGCTTTCAAAGATCTCTCAGATAGCACTATTTTATCCCTAACTTTCTTGTGAAAACTCATAATCATGTGATTTTTGATATTTTGGAATATAAGAATAATCGATATAACTTTTATGTTGTAGATTTTTTCTAAACTAGTCTCTATCTATGCCAAAAGTTGACTACAAGTGACACTTTGTTTTCATGTTCAGCTTCTCTTTAACAAGTTTAGATACCTAAAATACAAACTAACTCAATTAAGTGTAATATTTAATCAAATATAATTAAAAATTAATTAAATCATTTCAATTAAGAATCAAACATGCAAATTTAGGTATCCAAAATATGACAAATTATTAGTAAATTAAATACCCCCAAACTTAGCTTTTGATCATCCTCGAGCAAAATTATGACTATAAACTCATAAAATAGTTAGGATACTCTCTCTCAAACAATCAAGAACATGATAGACAAATTACATATGTACACACAACTCAAAAATCATTCAAGATACTTGCCAAGTAATCTCATGAAATTCATGCATCATCAATCCCTTCATGAAATGAAATTATGTTTGTGTGATTTGTCGATCTCATGCTAATGCATGCTTTTCAATCAATAATATGTAATCTAGTGATTCTAATTATCTCCATAAAACACCAACATAGGCTTATTTTCATAATATCTCTCCATAAATGTTGATAACTCTATCCACTTGGATCAATAGGTCTTTGTTAAGCTTGTAATGGGGCCTTGAGTTTGGCTAACAAAAGAAAAGGAATAAGGATTTACAAAGTAAGAGATTATAAATGATTTGCACATGAATGATCACTCACATGAATGATCACTCTCTTAACTTTCTATTTAGGGTTTTATCTACTTTTGTGGGTTGTATTACTACCACACCCCTAAACTTGTTTTCTTTTAAGTTCATTGGGATGTGATCCCTCCAATTGAAGGATGAATCCTTACTAATTCTTTTCATTTTGTCCATTTTTCTTTATTTTGGCATAATTCTTTTTAATAACCCCAAACATTTTTTGTTTTGCTCTCTCATACCTCTCTGTAACTATTTGTATAGAATATATCACTTAATAGATCATGCATGGTTTTTTTCAAGCTGAAAAGGTCTGGATAATGAGGCTAAAGAAAGAAAAGTAGAATGGTGATCTTTGTCATTCTTTCATTAAGGCTCAATGGGGACACTAGTGACAGTGAATGTAATTGGTTAGATGGAAAAGTTCAAACTAATCAAAGAATGCCTAAATCATTTCTAAGTAAATATGTTTAAAATTTCACCTTGAGGGATAATCAAACAAGTTCTAACATGTTCATGTTAACCAAAATATGTCACTGCATTCACAAAATCATTAACTCATCCACATACACTTCACATGATCATAACACAAGGTGCTCAATAAAAAAATTTCATCATTCATCAAAAGAAAGATTTATCACAAGAATCATTAAATCACAAGGTAGCATAAATAATGTGTAATGGCAATCAAAAACTTACCATATGTTAATGATTATCATAAGAAAATTGATCAGTCTAACCTATTCAAATTCAACAATTTCAACACCATTGCTCTCAGTTTCTCTTGGTTGAGTCATCAAAAAGTGAAACTCATCTAGAAAATATACCTAAATTTGAAAACAATTTGCTCAAAAATCCCCAAATATCCCAAAATACCCCTAAACTTAAATTAAACATTGTCCTCAATCTTAAGAGAAAAATACATAAGGGGGAAATAAACTTCATTTTGGAGATGTATTCTCTTTTGATAGCGGATGGAGGTTGCCTTTGATTATGGAAAGAAACTTTTGATGGCCTCAAGAAGGGATTATTTACAATCAAGGAAACCAAAAAAAAAAAGAATCTAATCATGAAAAGAAAACAACACAACACAAAAAAGAAGTAAAAATCTTAAGAGAGAAGGGATGAGATGTAGTTCTGATTTAATAGTCTTTATCTTGACTATCTCCTTCTTTACTCAACATCTCTAAGGTGGATTTTGGCTTTTCGGTGCTTGGGCTCTTCAAATCTTGGCATCAACTTATAGAATTTTTTAGGTGCACCTAGATCACACAATGCCTTTTCAAACACAAAATTCTCAATAGCACATGGAATTGTGAAGCTTCCCTAACCTTTGAGCTTCTGAGGCAACTTTCTCTGGATGATGGAATCATACTCTCCTGTAAGTGCCATAGTGTCATATTAACTTTCTCTTGTTTGAAAGGTTGTCTTTTATAAACTGCACATAACTTGGCATAATTGACTATTGAGGAGGCATTAGTTTAACTTCTTGTTGAGGAGGTAGTGGTTGAATGTTAAGAAGAACTTTAACTTGTTCTTAATCTTTTGGTTTAGCTTTTTCACCACTTGATGAAATCTCTAGTTCTTTCCCACTTGTCATGGTGATCACCTCGCATTGTTCAATTGGATTAACTTCAGTGTTGCTAGGCATATTACCTTGTTGGTGAGCATTGAACATATTCGCCAATTGAGCAATTTGGGCTTCTCAGTTCTAAATTTGAGCAAATTAATTCTGAAAATTTATTCTTGTCTTCATCATGAAATCATTTGTCTTAGCCATGAACTTATTTGTGGTAGTGGCCAACTAGTCTAGAGCAGCCTCCAAATCTGTCTTCTTTTCCTATTGTTGTTGAAATATTTGCTAAAGTTACCCCATATTTTGTTGATTTCTCCAAGAAAAGTTTAGATGATTTTGCCACCCTGAATTGTATGCACTGGAGTATGGATTGTTCTGTTGCCTATTAAAGTTCTTAATAAACTATGCTTACTCTTATCAAGATTGCATGAATGGATTTCCAGCTTGACATTCTTCATTGGGATGGTTACCTTGATAGAAATCACATGAAAATTGAGGAGTCAGAATAACATTTAACCTAAATTTCTTTGTGAGAGGGGAAATAGCATTAGCTTGAACAATAAGTTAAGTTGTGACTGTGGAAAGTGCATTGACTTCATAAACTCTAGCTGGTTTCTTTGCTATCGCCCTCTCAATTGGCCATTTGAAATTATTGGTGGCCATGTCTTCCAGCAACTCATAAACCTCATCTTTTATTTTCTTAATCAGCACTCCATGTGCAGATACATCAATCAAGGATCTAGTAGTGCCAGCCAATCCATTATAGAGAGTTTGAACTTGCATCCACTTAGGCTGCCCATGATGTGGACAATTTCACAGCAATTCCTTGTACCACCCCAAGCGTCATAGAGAGTTTTGCCTTCATATTGGATGAAATGGATGATCTTCATCTGCATCTTTGTTATTTTTGTTAGAGGGAGAATTTAGCAAGAAATGTTTGGACTAAATTATCCCAAATAGTTATAGAATTTGCAAGTTAAGAATTCAACCAATTCTTTACTCTATCCCTCAAAGAAAAAGGGAATAACCAAAGGCAAATGGCATCATCAGAGACTCTATTGTACTTGAAAGTATCAAATATTTCTAGAAAGTTCATGAGGTGAGTGTTTGGATCATCATGAGGTCCACCCCCACACTAGATTGAAGTTTGGATCATCTAAATTATAGCTAGATTGATCTCAAAGTTATTTGCATGAACTGTAGGTCTATATATGCTCGAATGAATTTCTCCCATAGTAGGAACTGTATAATCCCTCAAACTCTTAGGCTCCTCTTGAGTCTCAATTTGGTGTGCTTTTTGGTCAACCATGATCGAAATGAGTTCTTTAACTAGTATTCTTCTTGTCATACCAAGAACCATGTCACACCTAAAAAGAACATGAAAAACAAAGAAAATTAAGGCAAAACTAGAGTTATTTGTTTTAATATTGGCAAAAACTATAGTATCCGGCAATGGCTCCAAAAACTTGTTGCGGATTTTCTAAATGCAAGTGCGCATGTCGCCAATAAGTAATAAAGTGTAAGTAAGAGATCATTCCCATGGGGATTAAGTTTACCAAGTACCAAATTTTCCTAGCTTTAAATTTTTGTTTGAATAACCAAGCAATGGTAATAAGTGAAGAAAGAAAATCTAAACTAAAGGAAATTAATAAGAGTACAGATCAAAGCAAGTAGAAAATCAATGTTTAAGACATTTAGGGTTTCTGAATTCACCGGATTAATCCTATTCAATTTCACCCAATTTAATCAATCAATGTTTATTCCTATGTTGATAATAAATTTCTCTTTTTCAATTATTATTCTTTCTCAAGTCATAAAAATCTATCTTAATTAGCAAATTTTCTACATGTTTGTGAAAATTCTAAACTAACCATGATGCATTAAGAATAAGAAATTCATAGTGTTATATAAGCCTCATAGATATCTCCATCATCATGACAATCTTATAGTATTTAATTGTGGTCTAATTCAATTATTGCCTCTTAGTCTCAAATTGAATCACAAATCATGTATAAATGGCATGCACACTTTCACAAGCATTAAACTCAGATTAAACACTCAACATAGATAATGAATGAACATGGAATTGAATTAAAAAGAATAAAATTGAATATTCATAATCTGGCTACATCGTTCCCTTACAATAAGAAATTTAGCTCATGATGTAATCAAAAGAAGCCAGGAATATTATCAAAAATATGATTATGAAAATTAAAAATTTGAAAAAAATTGAAAAAGATAAGAGAATGAATCTGTCTCCAAGTAACACTCCCTTCTCTTCACAGCAATCCTTCTTGCTAATCTTCTCTCCTTACTAGCCACGTCCTCTCCTGGTTTTCCACCTTAAAACTCTTTTAAATAACCCAATTTAGGGTTAGCTTGCCCTTCTATATGTATTAGAATCATGACCTTGCCTAAAAAATATTAAACTTCAAAAAAATCAACTTCCTGCACGCCTAACTGTTTACCAAGAGTAGTGTTCAGTATTTTGGCCATAATTTTCTCATATGATGTCCAAATTACATGATTATTGATTCTTTGGAAATATATTTTCAAGATCGACAACTTAAATATTGAACAATTTCTCTTAATAATCTAGAATATGTGCCAAAAATTGCCTCAAAGTAACACTTTGTTTTCATGTTCAGCTTCTCTTTGACGGGTTTTGATACCTAAAATACAAACTAACTCCATTAAGTGTAATATTTAATCAAATATAATTATAAATAAATAAAATAATATCAATTAAGAATCAAAACATGCAAATTTAGGTATCTAAAATATGAAAAATTATGAGCATATCACATCTCAACCGTTCATATTATTTTTTAGAGGGTTATGAATTGTGTACGAAATAAAGAAAGGATTGCTTGCCAATGACAAGATTTTATTTGTAATATTAATTTTTTATTTAGTAATGTTTAAATCTTTAAAATATGAAAAATGATACAATCTCACCTCTCATTGAAATATATATCTGAATAATGTGAGGATGATCAGATGATAGACCATCTCATCATGTCACAATCGAGACCCAAAATAATATCCCTTACTATTATTCTGACCTTGAGGGTGATTCTCCTAAAAATCTGTTGTACTTTAATAACCATAACACAAAAATCATAAATGCATAAATGAAAGAAATATAACATTATTTATCTAATGAGTAGCATTTATTACATCACATGTTCTCAAATTTATATCTAATAAAATAAATTAAAATATTCGTTCAACTTCACTCCACTCACACCATAAGTGATTTTCCATAACCACGATCTAGTGTCTATCAGGAAAAGAATTACCTGAAAAGGTAATCGTGGAATGAGTGGAGTGAGTTCAAAGGAACTCAGCATGTGGAGCAAAGGAAACAAATATCTCCATGCACAGTCCATTCATTTACCATGTCCAAACATCTCATCACATATCATGATTATCTAACCATCTAACCCATTTTAAACAAGTATATATTAGGTCTGCATCTTAGCTCACATCCTAACTAGTCTAGTGGACCAAAAGCATCAAGTCATGGAAGAAAATCTCAACCTTTGAATGTTGTCCCACTAAACCTCATGATCTGCACTGTTTTTGGCCAATCTGATCTGTCCAACGAATCTAAAACATCCAAAAACCTAAGAATAGACTACCTTTATCTCTAAAATGGAGCTACAGGGACCCAAATCCAAGCAAAAACATATCAAGGAATTAAAGCCGTCCATCTGGCTAGCCACTAACTGTCCCCATAAGCACGCATGGGCCTCCTGGCTGATTCTAGCCACCAGAAACGCATGCATGAAAGAGGGAGAAGTAGAGACATATGACCGTGGAAAACTTGGACACGTTGACATGTATTATATTATATAATTTTTTTCAACCAAATTTTCGTCGTTTTCAACCCACCAGACGATGCAACGCACAAGAGCAAAAATAGGCTGAGTGGACCTTGAAACCACTTGCCCACCATGGAATTTTCACTCTAATTTCCATAGTTTCATATACATGACATCCATCCTACGACTTGTTGCAATCTAGATAAGGAGAATCAATTCTTGATTCTAGCTCTAACAATTACATTCAACGTCTAACCTTCATGAAATTTCTAATAAATTTTCCTAAAAAATTTTTTAATAAAAATTGCATCATTCCAATTTCTAATCATAATTTAAGGCTATGATATTAATTCGTCATAATTAAAGTGAAAATCTCAACATCTAATCTTTCTTGCCAATCATCATAAATTTTCTTGAAACTCCCGTCCATAGTATTTTATTTCAACAGGAATCCCGTCTAAAATGTTTAACTCGGACAAGACAAGACTTACGGAAGGGAAAATGGAATGTAGATATTCCAAAGTAACTCATATCTAGTGTCTTTCTACGGTCATTAATTTTTTAGATTTTTAAAATTTTATTCATAAATAAATGTTGGAATAATAATATGCCCACATCTGTATTTTTAAAACAAAAATCTAATAAAAGTTTAAATCTCAATTAATGAATAATTTCCATTAAAACAATCTCATGAGAACCACAAGGGTAAGAAATTTTAATCATAAGATTAAAATCTCTACTTACTTGTATATAGACACACTAAGGAAAAATAAATTATCAAATCACTTTCCACTTCTATGAAAATTCCATGCAACTATTTTCTATTTTCTCCTTTGGCTCCCTCTTGTTCACTCTAACCTTTCAATTTAGCTTGATTTTGATGATAAATGTAACTAACTAGTTAAGTTTTGATAATGAGCAAATACATGAGTGAAATATTGAAGTACTAACAAGTTACGTTCTCAAGTGTTCTAGAAATAAGTAATTAAAACAGGTTAATTAAACTATGGAAGTAACTTTAGAGTGTTGTTCAACATTTTCAAGATTATATCAAGATTAAATCCACCACAATTAAGTTTTCAGAAGAAGAAAAACTAGTTAATGCTCTAAGAAAGTTATATCTGAACTTAAGAAAGGATTTCAAAGGCATTAGAGTTTTTTGGAAATCAAGAAAGACAATTTCAGAGGATGTAGCAACGTTTAGAAGATCTAAAATTCATGTCTAGAAACTTCAGAGCTACTTCAGAAGGAGAATTCCATACTTCAGAGGTCAAAAGAGCTATACATAACTTAATTCAGAAGCAAGAAAGCCCTTCAAAGGTACTTCAGATGGTAGACCTAAACTTTAGAGGATTTCAAATGCACAAGAACACTTCCGAAGACAAAGGAACAAGTTTAAAGCATCTAAAAGCCTTCAGAAGATCTGGAAACTAAGTCTAAAGACACAAATAGAAGTCTAAACACTTCTGAAGACAAAGGAACAAGTTTAAAGCATTTAGAAGCCTTCAGAAGATCTGAAAGCTAAGTCTAAAGACACAAATAGAAGTCTGAAGAACTTCAAAGGAAGTTTAGAGGTTGATCACTATGCTTTGGAGTTAAGAAGAATCAATCTGAACTTGGTTTAGAAATAAAGAATTTCTTCAGAGTTACTGCAGAGGAAATACCACAAGCTTCAGAGTCCAAAAAATAGCCATTGGATTTGTCAGAACACATGAAGGAACTTCAAAACATATGAGATTATCTTCAAAGGATCTCAAGTGCATAGCTGTAAAGAAGTTCAAACTAGCCAATGTTTAAAATGTTTGAAGGGGAGCTTCAGAAGTTCTAGAATTAAATGTAGCAATGATAACTGACTGCACCCAACCTTCAGAGGCTCTTAAATCTTACTTTAGAGGGTCTGAAACTGTGTAATGAGGAAATTAGTGCAATGTGTTAAAAACACAACCCAGAATGATCGAAAAGTTGCCAGAAGGAGTAATCAATGGCTAAGTACTCTAACAGGAATATAAATAGAGGATTTAAATTATTGGAAGTACAATCCAAGTAGTCGAGAGATTTAAACGAGCATTTACTCAAACATTCAAGTTTTCTTCCAAGCTTTCAACTCCACTTACGCACATCTCTGATACAGCATTCAACGTCATTAATTCTATGAACATCTGCGAGTTTGAAACATCTATTTTTTTAAGTGTCATATTATTTATTATCTTGCATTAAATTTGTATAGGCAGCCTAAGTAAGAGGCATACATCTGTACAATTTAAACTTTTTATTTTCTGGTATAGCAAACAAGGGGCTTGTTGTTTATTAGTGTTTGTTATAGCAAGTAGGAAAGACTTATTAGTTTATAAGAGTTGGTTGTCTTGGGAAAACCAACAAGTGTATACTTGATCCGAGTGCTGATCAGGGTGTTAGTGGAACCTGAGTGCAGTAGAGGAGACTAACTCAGAGAAGTAGAATAGGAACCCAGGAAGGGCCGAACAACTATAAAATCATTATTTTAGTGTGCTGCGTGATCTATTTCATTTTATTTTAGCACCATTGTTTGAACTTAGCCAAAAAATTTTAAAATTCAATTCACCCTCCACCCCCTGGCCCTCTTGAGCTACCATCTGCAAAGGACCAAAAATTGGTATCAAAGCAGGCTTTACCTATTATTCTTAATTACGAGTATACATAACTTGTGAAGCGATCCATAATGGCCAATTATTTCCACAACACTTAAATAGAGGGACAATCTACTTTTAGACACCCACTTTTTGATGGAACCAACCATGGGTACTGGAAGATATGTGTGTACAAAATCTTATGATTGCCACAGATTACCAATTGTGGATAATTATCAAAACTAGAAAGGTATTCCTCAATACAAAGATAAGTACACCTAGAGGACATTTAAGTAGTAAAACATGATGCCAAGGCAAAAAAATTCCCTATATTGCGCTCTGTCCCCACCAAAGTTGGAGAAAATCTCCTTATGTGACTCAGCAAAAGAAATATGGGATAAACTGCAAGTAGCACATTAAGGAACAAAGCAGGTCAAAGAGACAAAGATTAATAATCTTTTACAAGAGTATAAGTCCTTCACTATGAAGGATTCAAAAACTATTTCTAACATGTTTGGTGTTGAACATACTATCTAGCTTGATTTTAATGATGAACATTCTTAACCAAGTATGTTCTGAAATATTAAGGTAATAATAATCTGTTCTCAAGTATGTTGTAGAAATTTTAACTCATACTCAACTTGAGAATAACCTTCATGTTGATAAAAGGAAGACATAAAGTAAATGCTCTTTCAAAATTAAGTATATAAATTTCATATATACTTAAATCAAGAAAACAAAATTTTTAAAATGATTGAATACATGCTTTGGGGAAAACTAAAGCATCTTAAGAGTCATCTCAACATGTTTCAAAGAAAATTAAACTGCTTCAGAGTCATCACAATGATCTTCATCGTAAAACAGACAAAGCTTCAAAAATTATAATAGTATGGCTTGGAGATATTCAGAACAAGTATCGAAGTCTTCACAGTAAACTTCAGAGAAAAATGGAATACTTCAGAGTCGTTACAAGTATGTTTCGGAGTAAACAAATAAGTTTCTGATAAGTTTTGGAGTTGATTGGAAAGCTTCGGAGTCAATCAAAATATGCTTCGAAGACTTCATGGGAAGCTTCAAAGTTAACTGGAACCGCTTCAGAGACCTCAAAGCATGCCTCAGAGTCAATAGGCACACTTCAAAGTCAACAGCAAAGCTTCGGAGTTAATCAGCTACACTTCAGAGTAAATAGATATGCTTTGGAGAACTTAGAGTCACGTTTCGGAGTAAATTCAAAGAAGCTTTAGAATAAACAGACATGCTTTGAAGTCCTCAAGGCTTTACTTTGGAGATAATAAAAAAGATTCAGAGCTATTAAACATTACTTTGGAGTCACCTTTCTAAAGCATTAGTCAAAAAATCAAAATTTCTTTCTACAAAGGACTGTTGCAATCAAGAAGGCCTATTACCATTTCGGAGAATCTGAAGCAAACTAATTAGAAAATCCAAAATCAATCAAGACATCATCTATTCACTCGTCTCTTTGGAGTAACTGAAGAAGCAACTTCGGAACACCTATGACAAAAGTGAACATTGAGAAAAGTCAGTGAGAGAGTAGGAGGCTGATACCAGAATGCAGCAAAGTTAGAAATAAGATAAAATGTAAGGTAAAGAATAATGTTTTCAAATGTTTGAATGTCCGCCAAAGTTAGCAACGAAAAAATCTCTCTCAACCTATAAAAGAGAGATTCAGAAGCAAAAGAAAATATGTTTTTATATCATTGAACATTGCAGAAAATATGAATAGCATTCAAAATCCTCCTTCAAAGTTCAACTCCAACGGCTACATCTTTGTTAGAAGCTTTCAAAAGCCTAAATCATTTCTCAATTAAGGAGTTTGAATCTTTCACTCTCACTGTTTATTCATTTACTGGAAGTTCAGAATTTTATGTATAAATCTATCTAAGTAAGAGACAACAATCTATAATTTCATTTTATTATTTGGTAACACAAGCAGAGTGCTTGGTGTTTTTGTATTAAGATAAGCAAGTAGGGAACTTGCTGAAAGGGTACAAGTTTGTTGGTGAGCTTTGAAAACCAACAACTTGTGAAAGTTTCTGGATATCCTGGAAAACTAGTAAGTTGGTTGGTGAGCTTGTTGTAAAACTAATATGTATTTGATTAGGTTGATTAAGGTATTAATGGAACCTAAGTTTAGTAGAGGAGACTGACTCAAAGAAGTGGAGTAGGAACCCAGGAAGGGCCGAACCACTATAAAAATATTCTGCTATGTGTTGTGTAATCTGTTTTTCTTATTCTTTTATAACTTTAATCATTTGATTTGGCCAAATATTTTAAAGCTCAATTCAACCCCCTTCTTGAGCTACCATTATATAAGGGACCAACAAGTGGTATTAGAGTAGGCTTCACTAGTTAAATTTTAATTACCAGTATATTAACCTTTGAAGAGATTCAAATGGTTGGTATGTTTCACAATACATCTGCTGAAGGACAATCTACTTTCAGGCCCCCTTTATTTGATGGAACCAATTGTGGGTATTGGAAAATGAGAATGCAAAATTTCTTGAATGCCACAGATTACCAATTATGGCTTACAGTGAAAAATGGAAAGAATGTACTAGCATTAAAGACAAATACACTGCAGAAGATATACAAGTAGTAGAACGTGATGCTAAGGCAAAAAACTACCTCTATTGTGCTCTAACCTTTTCTGAGTTTAAAAAATTTTTTGCATGTGATTTAGCTAAGGAAATCTAGGACAAACTCAAAGTAGCACATGAAAGTACAAACCAGGTAAAAGAGATTAAAATAAATCTTCTAGTGTAGGAATATGAAGCCTTCTCTATAAAGGAATCAAAAAACATTTCTAAAATGTTTGGAAGATTTTAGAAAATCAACAATAGCTTAAAGAAATGAGGAGAAAAATACGAAGAGACCAAGCTAATCAAGAAAATCTTGAGATCTTTGCCTAGACATTGGATGCCTAAAGTGACTGCTATATAGGAAGCAAAAGATCTAACAAAGGTGACAGTAGAAGAACTCATGGGATCACTCATGACCCATGAGGTCTTGATGAAACAAAAAGCACCAGATTAAGTCAAAGGCAAGAAACTAAGAGCTTTAAAAGTAGAATTAAAAAATAAAGAATCTTTAGAAGATGCTTCAACCACTAAAGATGATGAGGATATGGCAATGATAACCAAAAGATTCAGAAATATGTTCGAGAAGAAAAGATTTGGAAACAATTCTAAGAACTTTAAAAGTAAAGACAAGAAAAAGGAAGTTCCAATCTGTTAACAAGCCTGGACATATGAAGTTTGATTGCTTAAAACAAAATAAAAAGTAAGGAGATAAGAAGAAAATATATAACTCTTACTTTGACAAAAAGAATATTTCTAATAGTAGGAAATTTGGAAAGAAGAAGAAAGCTATGACTGCATGGGAAATGCTGGAAAACATGAAGTAAGAAAGCTCGAGTGAAGAAAAAGAAGAAAATGAAGCTCAATTCAATACACTCAGCTCCAAAGAAAAGGATCAAGAAGAGCATCATACAGGAATATGCTTCATTGTTATTCACAATGATGAGGAAAATTTGAAAACTGAAATTTTTGATCTTGAAGAATTATTAGAAGAACTGTGTTCAGATTTCAAAACATTAAAAGCTAAACATAAGGAAACTAAAAGATAACTTGAAAGAACAATTAATGAATGCTCCAAATTAAAATAAAAAATAAATCACTCAAAACTGACCAAACTATCAATATAGAACTTGAGCAAATTAAAGTAGAATATCATGCTCTAACAAAAACCTTAACTACTACTTTATTTAAACTTAAAACAAAGAAAGATATAGAAAACCAAAGAAAGAAAAATTAGAAAAAAAATCAGAAGCCAAACAGAATATGATTTGGATTCTTAACATAGTTGCTAAAATAGTAAATGCAACTATATATCCAGAAAACAGATTAGTAACATCTAAAAAATAATGGGTACCAAAATATTCTGCTACTAACCCACCTGGACCCATTCCTAAATGGGTACCAAAAATTATAACTTAATTTCATTACTGTAGTTGTGTTTGAGAGCCACAGAGAATAGAAAGCGGCACATTGATAGTGGTTGCTCAAGACACATAACAGGAGAAAGGGAGCTATTCACAAAACTAAAAGCTAAAAACGGAACAGTTACCTTTGGGGATAATGGAAAAGGTAGAGTGGTTGAAATTGGTAAAATTATCCAACCTCCCTCTATTATAATTTCAAATATTTTATTAGTAGAAGGATTGAAACATAATCTTTTAAGTATAACTCAACTCTGTGATAATGGTTACAAAGTTGTGTTTGAATCTCGTACTTGCTTAATTTTAGATGGTTCAAATTCAGTTGTAGTACTTAGAAAGGGACATCGAAATGTGTATTTGGTGGATTTATATGATATCCAAGTCAAATGTCTTGTTGTAAATGAAAATGAACCCATGTTATAGCATAGAAGACTAGGACATGCCAGTAAGAATCTGATTGAAATACAATATAATAAAGATCTAGTTGTTAGCTTACCAAAACTCAAATTTGACAATAAGTTGTGTGATGCTTGCGTGAAAGGCAAGCAAGTAAAAACATCATTCAAATTAAACAAAGAAGTATATACAACCAAACCTTTTTAGTTGCTACATATGGATTTAATTGGACTAACAAGAACAAGAAGCCTTGGAGGGAAACATTGCGTATACGTCATTGTAGATGACTTTAGTTGATTTACCTGGGGAATGTTTCTAACATCCAAAGATGAAGCTTTTTCATTCTTTGAGGTATTTTCCAAATGTGTACAGAATGAACAAAGCTATCATATTGTTGCCATAAGGAGTGATCATGGTAGAGAATTTGAAAACCATAGATTCATTGATTTTTGTGAAAATAATGAAATTCTTCAAACCTTCTATTCACCAAGAACACCCGAACAAAATGGAGTAGCTGAAGGAAAAAATAGATCTTTGCAAGGTATGATAAGGACAATTTTGAGTGAATACAGCCACCCATGGTATTTTTGGGCTAAAGCAATGAACACAGCATGCTATATTATTAACAAAATCTTTGCTAGATCCATACTCAACAAAACTCCATTTGAATTATACTGTGCCAAGTAACCAAATATTTCATATTTTCATACTTTTGGTTGTATGTGCTTTATTCTTAATAATGGCAAAGAAAATCATGAAAATTTTGAAAACAAATCTGATGAAGGCATCTTCCTTGGTTATTCTATTGTTAGTAAGGTATTTAGAATCTACAATCTAAAAAATAAGGCTATAGAGGAATCTATTCATTTAAAATTTGATGAAAATACTAATTTCTCTAAGAGGACAAGTGATTTTGATGATGAGACAAGTGAACTAATATCTTCAGTTGAGAAAATGAAAATACAAGACAAAGAAAGGGAACCTTCTCAATCAGAAACATAAATAGATGAAGAAGAAACAGACAATGGACCATCCATAAATGAGGTAAACAATGAAGGTAATAATATTTTTCCCAAAGATTGGAGATTTATGCATGATCACCCCGAAAGTCAGATAATTTGTGATGTATATGACTAAGTTAGAACTAGATCTTCTTATCACCAAATATGTGACAATTTTGCTTTTATTTCTCAATTAGAACCAATTTGCATAAAACAGGCTTTAGAAGATGAAAACTAAATTTCAACTATGCAAGAAGAATTAGACCAATTCAAAAGAAATAATATGTGGACTATTGTACCAAGACCAAATCATCAATCTACTATAGGAACTAAATGGGTCTTTAGGAACAAACTAGATGAATCTGGAATTGTAATAAGAAATAAAGCAAGATTAGTCGCAAAAGGGTATTATCGGTAGGAAGGCATTAATTTTGAAGAATCATATGCTCTTGTTGCAAGAATTGAAGCCATTAGAATGCTTCTATATTTTGCATCTTTTATTAATTTCAAGTTATACCAGATGGATGTAAAGAGTGCATTCTTGAATGGATTTATTAATGAAGAGGTCTATGTAGAACAACCACCTAGGTTTGAAGATTCTCATAACCCAGATTATGTATTCAAACTTAAGAAAGCCCTCTATGGTTTAAAACAGACTCCCAGAGCCTGGTACGAAAGGTTAAGCAAATTTCTTATTAAGTAAGGTTTTTTAAAAGGCAAAGTTGATACTACTCTCTTCATTAAGCATACAACAAAAGATATTCTTAGAGTTCAAGTATATATTGATGATATAGTATTTGGTGCAACTAATGAAAATCTTTGCAAAGAATTTTCTAAAACAATGCAGGAAGAATTTGAAATAAGCTTGATGGGTGAACTCAACTTCTTCTTGCGACTGCAAATTCAGTAGATGAAAGAAGGAATCTTCATTCACAAAGCCAAATAAACAAAAGAATTGCTAAAGAAATTCAACATTGAAGATGGAAAAAGGTATGGGACGCCAATGAGCACTTCAATAAAAATGGTTTTAGATGAAAAAGGTAAGTCTATTTGCCAAAAACTTTATAAAAGCATGATAGGATCTCTGCTATATTTAACTGCAAGTTGATCTGACATAATGTTTAGTGTATGTGTGTGTGGTAGATTCCAATCATAACCAAAAGAGTCACATCTTATTGCTATAAAAAGAATATTTAGATATTATTTAAATATACCTAATCATTGATTATGGTATCCAAAAGGTTCAGATTTTAATTTAATAGGTTACTCAGATGCAGATTTTGCTAGATATAAAGTAAGTAGATAGAAAGAGTACCTCAGGATCTTGCCAATTTCTAGGAACCATGATTATCTCATGGTTTTCTAAGAAACAAACATCAGTTGCATCATCAACTGCTGAGGCTGAATATGTAGCAGCAAGCAGTTGTTGTGAACAAATCCTATGGATGAAACAGCAATTACAAGACTTTGGTCTTAACTTTGTTGCTATACCTATCAGATGTGAGGACACTAATGCGATAAATTTGACAAAGAATTTAGTTATACATTTTAGAACTAAGCATATAGAAATCAGACATTATTTTATTAGGGACCATATTCAAAACCATGACATTGGCTTAGAATTTGTCCCAACAGAAAATCAACTAGCAGATATTTTCACAAAACCATTACCAGAAGAAAGATTTAACATGATAAGAAGATAATTAGGCATTCTAAATCCTAATGCATAAAATGCTTAATTTATCAAATAAATTAGTCATTTTATGTTCTTATTTATTTATAAATAAAATATATTGAAATCTTTCATGTTCCAAGAAATATACAAATACATAATTAATTATCTATGACTCCTAAATAAATATGAATTAATAATTAATATAAATATATAAATCAAAACCCAAAACTCCAAAAATTCATTTTATGAAGTTTAAGAGTTAAGCCAAAATTTACACTTCGTAGCCTCTGAAGCACTCTTCGGAGCCTCCGAAGGTCAAAACGAAAGTCTCCAAAGCTCTTATAAACATCATTTCAGAGCATCTGAAGATCAATGAAAGCCTCCGAAGACATGTTTTAGAATATCTTAAACTCTAAATTAAACCATTGCCTCTGAAGGATCACTTTCAGAGCATCCAAAGCCAAAACGCTTTAGTATTTAACTTTTTAAACCAAATCTGAAAGTACAAATTCATTCAAAATCTCTCCAAAAACCTAAACCCTTCTTATTTGAATTCTCAAAACCCCCATTTCAGAGAAGACTGTCCATCTTCCCACTATTTTCAAATCTCAGTATCAACTCTCTGTCTTCCTTCTTGACTTCTCCGGCATCTCTTCTAGAAATCTCATTTTCTTTCCAAAACCTAGAATTCTCTATCAAAATGGCAAGAGCAAAAGGAGCTGAAAGTGAGAGAAAGGAAAGAGATGAATCTCCACGAAGAAAAGGATCCAAAAAAGCAAGATGAGAAGCTGATACACTTGAGGTAATCTTTATGAATAGTTCATCTGATTATTCTAGATTCATAGAAAGATATGAGGATAGGAGGATAATCAAAAGGAACATATTCAATTTTGGAGTCTTTGGTAAGGAACTAAAAGTGTCTGAATGGTTAAATTACAAGGCTAGAATGCTTATGTGAGTTACAAGGACAGTTTGTATCCGAGACTAGTAAGGGCACTGACTGTAATCTCAATACTAGAACAAAAAAATCATGGATAGGAGAAATAGAAATTGAAATATCCATAGAAAGTTTAAGGAACTATTTTAATCTCTCTAAAGAAGAAGAAGAGATTGTGTGGCCTTCTAGAGCAATGCTATTCTCAGATTTAGCAGAAACTGAGATAGACGAAAAGGAGAATTATCTCCATACTAGTCATTTGAATGCAAATCTCAAGCTAGCTTATCTTATAGTTATGAATAATGTATATCCTAGAAGAGGAGTCACTGGAGATGTGTCTGAGAAAGATGCCAGAATCATATGGGCATTGAAGAATAAAAGAAAATTAAATCTAGCTAGACTGATGGTAGACCATATTCACTTGATCAAAAGCACCATAAGGTTTCCTTTATCTTATGTAATGGCGTTGACCAAGCTAATCAAGGAAGCAGGAGTAGATATCTCAGATGAGAATGAAAAGCTTCCAAGAAACATAAATAAATTGGATAAGAAAGCTTTGAAAAGAATGGACTTTAAGCAAACTGCAAAGGGTTGGATCTCTGAAAGACCAAGAAAAGCAAATCAATTGAAAGGATCTAGACCTGATGAAAGTCCAGAAAGAGGAGATGTTACAGAATAGGCTATTGAACAAAGGCAAGAACTCTCCTCATGTGAAGAAGAAGAAAGAACTAAAAGAAACAGCAGCAATAATCCCCTTCACCCATTAGACTCACTCATACTGATCAACCATCCACCTCATCAATTCCCACTTACAATAAATCCCACAACACCTAGAGGATAGATTATTCATGATTGAACACTTTTTGCAAACCTTAGCCCTCCAAATGAATAGAATGGATCACAATTTTTCAACTGTCATGTCATTTATGATCCTAAGGGTTGATAAGATTGACCAGCGACTTGATTCCCTACAAGCTCTAGCAGAATCATTTAAAGGTCAAACCTATCATTCCCATTTCACTCCACCTCAAACCCATTTCTATCCACCTCAAACCCACTTTCCATCACCTCCACATCACTCATCACTAGTCAAAAACAACTCACTAATAATAGTGATGTCTTCACCTTCACCTCCCATCTATCATCATCATCTGTTATTCCAGAGGTTGTTCAACCTAAGAGTCAACCTTCTCAAACACAAACATCATCATCAGATCCACCATTGCCAAAGGATTATCTTTCCAATCCTCATAGAACTATTGTTTGACATGGAAAATATCCCATCATTATTCCTCTTCCTAGAATATATTTCATATATAAACCAGAACCACCCATCTATGGCATGGATAAGTGAATGGAATTCATCAAAGCAAAAATAGTATTTCCTGAAAGAATTGAGGAAATTCCACTAGAGTAGGACAACCCTTTAAACATGCCACCAAATTTCAGACCTCCTCCAGAATGGTTATATCTTCCCTCTTCACCACAAATTCCTCCAAATACTTCTCAAAGAACAGTTATTGATGATAATTATGATTTTCTCCTTCGCATATCTAATCCAATTAGGATGACAGAATCAAAGTCTAGGATCAAGTTAGCAATCAATTCTAAAGTAGTTAGAATGTTTCTTTTTCAAAGTATCCATCTACACCCTTAAGAATATCCATTCTCTAAACTTAAGGATCCTAGCATTCTTCCTAGGATTTTATTTCTTCCTGATCCTCCATTGACTCCAAAGAACCACAAAATTTACATTCTTGATAGAGAGTCAATTCTTCAAAATTACTCTAAGAAACTTCTTAAAATGCCTCCAATATCAAAACCTCTTAGAAAAGAGTTTCCATCTCCCTTAGGTCCTCATAAATTTTTATTCTCACTAAGGAAGAATTTACTTCCTATAACAATGCCAACTTAGAGGCCATTATTGACAATTTGCCTCTCCCATATCCTCAGATGAATGATCCTTCTATCCAAGAAAGAATAAGGCAGATACAACCTCTACCATGGTGTCAACCTCTTCCACCACCTTCTTCGCCTTCTTCCAAAACCAAAAATCTCAGAAAACCACCTTCTTCCACTACCAAAATAAAAAAGCCACCTACTATCCGTAAACTAAAACCATCGCCTTCTTCATCTCAGCCATCCACTTCAAAACCAAAAAGGAAGCCTAAAATTCCTTCTCCTAAAGAACACAAAAAGGCTCCTTTTGAGAGAATAACTATGTATTATGAGGAGTATACAGGAAGAATAAATGCAAACACAAAAAATATTTTAAAAGTTCTTCATCCAGTCTTCCGTGAATTGCTAGACCCAAAGTTCAGGGAGCGTATTGACTTCATATATGTTTCAGACTGTGGACCAATTGCTTATACTCATGAACCACCTGTAGTAGTTCCCAAAGATTTGGTTTTCATCCCACCTCCTCCACCAAAAAGGGCTAGAACATTTAAACCCTCTCCTACACCATCTTCTTCTAAACCCATGTCATCTCTTCCACCTCTCGAAGATGTCTTTCTTAAGACCTACCAGAGAAAACCCAAGCCACCTAAATAAACCTACTATGTTTTAAATTTTTTTCTCTCTGATGTATTTTTTTCTTCCATGTAATTGCTTTGATTTATATTCATTGCATCTAAAATTTTTCAATGTAAAGTTCAATATATATGCATTTTTGTATCATACTGTTATTTATTTTCACCTTTTTGATTATGAGAAAAAGGAGAAAAAATATGATATAAACTAAAATGGTATGTGAACGAAAATTTCTATTGATATCTCTGATTGTATGAAATATAGATAGTAGGTGAATGAATATTTCTATTGATATCTTCGATTGTATGAATTACAGTGCACAGATTTAGGGGGAGCTACACTAATTTAGTCAATAGAAATTTTTCTAAAATATCTGCAAAATAAGTTGCTTAAATTTATTATTAGACAAGTTTTAAAAGGTATATCACTCACTATTTTATCATTATCAAAAAGGGGGAGAATGTTGAACATACTATCTAGATTGATTTCGATGATGAACATTCTTAACCAAGTATGTTTTGATGATGAGCAAAGACATGAGTGAAACATTAAGGTACTAACAATCTATTCTCAAGTATATTGCAAAAATATTAACTCATACTCAACTTGAGAATAACCTTCTTGATGATAAAAGGAAGACATAAAGTAAATACTTTTTCAAAATTAAGTATATAAATTTCATATATACTTAAATCAAGAAAAAATAAATTTTAAAATGATTAAAGACATACTTCGGAGTAAATAGATAAGCTTCGGACAAGTTTTGGAGTTGATTGAAAAGCTTTGAAGCCAGCTGAGACAAGCTTCAGAGACTTCACAAGAAGCTTCAGAATTAACTAGAACTGCTTTAAAGATATCAAAGCATGCCTCGGAGTTGATAGGCATACTTCAGAATCAATAGCAAATCTTCAGAGTTAATCAGCTACACTTCGAAGTAAACAGATATGCTTTAGAGGACTTAGAGTCATGTTTCAGAGTAAATTCGAACAAGCTTTGGAGTAAACAAACATGCTTCAGAGTCCTCAAGGCTTTACTTTGGAGATAATAAACAAGCTTCAGAGTCATTAAACATCGCTTTGAAGTCACCTTTCTGAAGCATTAGAAGTTCAAAAAATCTAAATCTCTTTCTGCAAAGGACTATCGCAATCAAGAAGGCCAATTACCATTTCAGAGAATCTAAAGCAAACTAATCAAAATATCCAAAATCAATCAAGACATCATTTGTTCACTCATCTCTTTAGAGTAAAGAAGCAACTTCAGAACACCTGTGACAAAAGCGAATGTTGAGAAAAGTCAGTGATAGAGTAGCAAACCGATACTAGAATACAGCAAAGTCAAACGCCAGAGAAAATGTAAGATAAAGAAAAATATTTTCAAATGTTTGAATGTCTGCCAAAGTTAGCAACAGAAAAATCTCTCATAATCTATAAAAGAGAGATTCAGAAGTAAAAGAAAATAATTTTTTTAAATATCATTGAACATTGCTGAAAATACGAAGAGCATTCAAAATCCTCCTTCAAAGTTTAACTCTAATGGCTGCATCTCTGTCAGAAGCTTTCAAAAGCCTAAATCATTTATCAATCAAGGAGTTTGAATCTTTCACTATTTACTGAAAATTTAGAATTTTATGTACAAATCTGTCTAAATAAGAGACAATAATCTATAAATTTTATTTTAGTATTTGGTAATACAAGTAGAGTGCTTGGTGTTTTTGTATTAAGATAAGCAACTAGGGAACTTACTGAAAGGGTATAAGTTTATTGGTGACCTTTGAAAACCAATAAATTATGAAAGTTTCTGGATAGCTTGGAAAACCAATAAGTTGGTTGGTGAGCTTGTTATAAAACCAACATGTATTTAATCAACTTGATCAAGGTGTTCATGGAATCTAAGTTTAGTAGAGGAGATTGACTCAGAGAAGTGCAATAGGAACCTAGGAAGGGCCGAACCACTATAAAAATCTTATGTTGTGTTTTGTGCAATCTATTTTTCTTATTCTTTCAGCACTTTAATCGTTTGATTTGGCCAAACATTTTAAAGCTCAATTGGCCCCTACTCTAGAGCTACCATTGTATAAGGGACCAATATTTGGCACGTTTCAGAAGATAACAAATAGTTGAAGAGCCTACGAGAAAAGTATGAAGAACTCAAACTTGTTAAGAAAATCTTGAGATCTCTACCTAGGCATTAGATGCCTAAGGCTACAGCAATCCAGGAAGCCAAAGACCTAGATAAAATGACTGTGGGAGAACTCATGGGTTCCCTTATGACCCATGAAAGAATGATGAAGCAGAAGGTTCAAAGGAGCTTAAAGGAAAGAGAGTGATTGCCCTGAGAACAGAATCAGAAGATGATAACTTTCAAATTGAAGCATCCACCAACAAAGAACAAGAAGAAAGATGTCCCAATTTGTTACAACTGCAACAAGCCAGGACATATGAAATTTGATTGTCTTGAGCTAGAGAGGAAGCAAGGAGATCAAAAGAAAAAGTACAAGTCCTACTTTGACAAGAAGAATAGTAACAACAATAACAACAGAACTAATAAAAAATTTGAAAAGAAAAAGAAAGCTTTAGCAGCATGGGTTTTTATTCACTTATATCATATCATTTTAATTGATCTTTGGCTTGTTCTTGAACTTTTTGAGTTGATTTATTATGATTGCTATTTGTGTTTGTTTGTAGGCACATAAATGCAAGAAAGGGTAAGAAAACATGGGAGAATCAACCAAGATGAAAAAGGAAATGTAATGGAGTTGGAAAATAAACAAACTGCTAAAAATAGAGAGAAAATGGTGGACAACATCCAAGGGCAAGGAAAATGGCACCCAATAGGCAGAAGTTGGTGGTCGTGGCTCCCCATTTGATGGTTGTGGCCCCTGTAATGGCGAAAAGTGTAGTAACAACATATGAGGATTGGGGGCCGCGGCTCTCTAATGCGGTAGTTTGGCTATTTTTAGAAAAGTGTATTTTTATGCATAAAATTGATTAATTTATGCAATATGTGTTTAACCCCAATTAGGGTGGTTATAAATAGATGATTAATTCATTCATGAAGGGGATTTTATGTTGATATAGATGCATGGTTTTGATGAAAAATAAAACTTATTTAAAGATTATATACTAATGGTTGTTGCCAAGATTTCAGTATGCAGAATCAAGTTGTAAGCCTTGAGAAAATGAGCACAGAAGACATATTCCATGGCATCAAGGCTTGGCTGAGTAAAGAATCAAAAGATGAAGTGTCATAATAGACAAAGCATGAAGGATTCGATCATTTCCATTTGTCTGTCAAAGTGAAAAATTATATCTGACTAATACAAATCAATATGCATACAACAGACTTCCTTCATCATAAGCAAGCCACAGTTAAACTAATGGTCATCTGATGAAAACAGACAAAGGTAGAGAAGTGAAGATCTTCCAGTAAAGCAATGAAAGGATCATATGGTAGAGCAAAGACTTCATCTATCATAAGTGAGCAAATGATCGTCTTCTGTTAACAGACAAAGCGGAGAAGTAAGGATCGTATGGAAAAGCAAAAATTTTATCTATTGGAGTAATAGAATTTTTTCTATTCAAATTTAAACTCAACAGACAACCCAACAGATGAAGTTGTGAAGAAAATTCATCTATGCCTTAAAGCTTAGTCTGTCACTTATAACAGACAACCCACCAGACAAAGCAATGTAGGAAATCCATTTGCACTCCAACACTCTATCTATTACGTACAATAGATAACTCAATAAATGAAGCACTGAAGAAACAAGACATCCATGCTTCTATAATTCAATAGACAAAGCACTGAAAAGGGTGTTTCGTTTGCCAACTCTGGAAAGGATGATTCATCTACTACTTATGAAAGACAGACCAGAAGACGAAAGAACTTTGTCTTATGAACAGCTAGACAGATACTTCATTTGTCATAAGTAAAAGACAAGCAATGGTTAGGATGAATCATTGGTCTTCACTTAGCATTAATAATGCTCTTTCCATATTAGTCAAAGAGTTAGTTATTGCAGCAATAACTTTGTTGGAGGATAAAAGGGCCGAAGCAATAAGTCACGCGAGCGGCTCGTGCGTTGGCCGCTGATCCGAAAATCCCATCGATAGCAATGGCAGTGTCGTCAGCGGCAGAAGAAGAAGACCGGACGCTCCATCCCTCGTTTTTCGGCGGCTAGGAAGGTCGATCCGACGCAGCGAAATCAGCGGTGGCGTCGGACGGCAGTACCAGAACAGGATGGCTAAACCGGCAACGACGTCGCCGCCAGCAAAGAAATAGGGTGTTCCGACGCCCTGCTCTTCATTTTCTGGCGACCGGGGTCAGGGATCCGGTGCAGTGAACGGCTGCCGGAGAAGAAGACGTCGACCAGAGTGCCATTCATGAACCAGATCGGCCGTTGGGCGGCCGGCCCGTGACATTACGGCAGCAATTTGCGGCTGAAACGCAGGCTGTCCAAACCCTCCTTCGAGAGATCCGGCGGCGAGAGAGGAAGATCGGCGGCGGCAGCATCCACACCGGAATCAGTAGGCGATCGCCAATTTTTTCACCGGCATGGATCACCCGGATAGGCGTTGAAACGCCGCCGGCAGGAGAGACGCTGGGGCGTCTTCGTCGTCTTCTCCTATGCCGCTCCCCTGCCGGACTCGTTCGCTGACGATGGTGGGTTCCACGCACACGCAGCGACCGTCAGCGGATGCCTACCGGCTCCAACGTAAGGATGGCGAGCGACGGTGGGTCCCGTGCACATTTAGCGACCGTCAGCGGCTGCCTGCCGACTCCGACGCAAGGACGGCGAGCGACGGTGGGTTCCGCGCACACGCATGATGAGTGGATTTCATTCACTCATAAGATTCGTTTTTATACTTAGATATTTGTTATTCTTATGCAATTGTGTTATGATTTTGATACGTATGATGTGTGTTTTTCA
>JAYJMB010063428.1:0-25852 GCA_036873735.1 Pouteria campechiana
GGTGTCATCAATCGGTCGGACAGCTGCTCGGCTACAGCTAGATGGCTCCTTTTGATTTTCCATGGCCCAACAATTGGTCATTTATTAAATGATTGTATATTTAGAATTTGACACTCAGGAGAGGTAATCTCAAATGTGATCTAGGTATTATAGCATGATACTCTAAATGACTCAAGAGAGCTTTTAAGTGTCGTGAAATCATTCAAAAGAATCACAAAATTAAATATTTCAATTTTCATTGGGATATCAAAATTGAGACATTGAGAATAGATACTTGGCTTGGCACTCGAGAGAGAGAGAGTTGAGTGAATTAACATTCTTGATTTATAAACCAATATCTGAGTGCCCTTAGGCACAAAGAGAAATATCCCATAGGCTAGAAGCTTCTTACGTCGGGGGAGGCACCTAACTCATGAAGAGTCCTTAAAGCCTTCAGTTCAGGAATTTTCTCTATCTCAAATGAGAGAAGTTATGGGTATTTGTAGGCTCTCAGGGCCTGACTCCATTCTTTAGGAGTGGATTGTAAAATTCCCAACTACGCTAGTTGGGTGAAACTTGTAAATTTCCCAACTACACTCCCAGGGAGGAAAATGTAAATTTCCTTACTGCACTCCTTGGGAGCGGAGCTAGAGATTTTTCCTTTGACTATGCTCCTTGGGAGTGGTGTTAGGGATTTTATCTTTGACTACACTCCTTGGTGGTGGTGTCAAAAAATTTGCCTTTGACTACGCTTCTTGGGAGCGATGTTAAGCACTTTGCCTTTGACTGGGCTCCTTGGGGGCGATGTTAGAATTTTACTTTAGGCTGCCCTCCTTAGGAGTGGTGTCAAGGATTTTTCCTTTGACTATGCTCCTTAGGAGTGGTGTCAAGAATTTTGCCTTTGACTGTGCTCCTAGGGAGTAGAGTCAAGATTTATCCCATTAATTGTAATCTAAACCCAATTTAATTTTGACCCATTTTAAGTGTTTTATCATGAATTTTTCAATAACATTGTTTAATTGGAAAAATCATCTGAATTTGAAAACACTTAAATAACAACAACCATTCAGGCTTTAGATGATGTTTTGAATTTTCAATTTAATTCCAACTTTATTTGGGAATTTCCCGTACATGATTGGAATGTTGTAGCTATATAATTCAGAAGTGAATTAATCCAAGTGGGCTACATCATGTAATTAAATTCCCTAGCTTCTAATCATCATGCCGAAATTCCACTGACTTCAAAAATGTCATGCACACAATCTTCTAATATCTCCATCAACCTAAGATACATGGATAACATCTGAATATCTCTTTGCATTTACACTGACTAACCATCCCGCTGACAACACTCTTTCATTTGCTTTGCAGGTTGCTTTTGATTGCATCTTTATCTTTTTGTTGGAGGTTGAAGAGGACATGCTATAATATTCAACACATAGATTTTAAAATTGAGCCCATCTAATTGAATTGAATATTTGTTTTCTTGCCAATAGACTGCTCGTTTAGGCTTCTTAGAACTTTGCATTTAGCTTGAATCTTAATAATTGTGTTACATGTCTTGGGTGGGCTCCACATCTATTTCCATGCAAGTCAAGCACTATATTTTTACTAGGTGTGTAAGTCAGGGTGGGTTCAACTTGAACTCGGCTGCCCGAATTTAGATTTTAGGCAGGGTTAGAAAGCCATCATTCAACCCGAACACAAACCCGCATCCACTTAGGGTTAGGGAAGTCGAGCAACCCACTTCAACCCAAACTCGCATCTTTTCATTAAATATAACAATATGCCCTAATAATAGTAGTAATCTGGGTATAATTTTTAGCATAATTGTCATATTTTAAACCTTCAAATACTCTATTTTATTTTTTTTGTAATTAGTTTTACTAAAAAATTATAATTCATTTAAACCATTCATACTCTTGTTTATTCTAATAAATGATTTAAATTAGTTTGAGTTGGCAATTGAGTACACGTATGTACATTCAACCTTTATCATTAGTCTGACTCTTATCATGTCTTACACATATGGCTAATTAACATATTCTTGTGATTTAAATCAAGAGATTGGAATCACATTAATTTGAGTTGAGGTGGTCTAACCAAATTCAATAAATTGAAATGTATAAACTGAATGGAATATAAGTCTCGAGATTAGTGGAACACTTTCATAGAAAGTGACAGATGATCAGGCTGTGTGGGGTCAATCCTTCCATCCAACTCTAGCCTACATGAAAAGAATTAATTAACATTTAGTTTGTCATAATTTTTCAACCCGAACTCAAACCCAAAGTCAACCCACACATTTAGGGTTAGGGTTAGGGTTGGGAAAATGTTATAAGTGTGAGGGTTAAGGTTAGGGTTAGGATAAGATTGTAAAAGTAAGGGTTAAGGTTGGGCAAGCTCAAATCCACCCAACTTAAACCCCTAATGTTTACATGGTTTCCATTGCAAGATTATTTAATAAAAATTTGACCATACACAGATGCCTTTGTGAACAGATTAATCTTAGGACCAATTATCCAACATTCCATCATGCTGGAATTTGATGTATGGTGCATTTTGACGAAGCTTGATCAGGTGTCCCACTTTGGTTTCAACATTACTCTTCCTAAGGTTTAAACTTTACCTACGCTGCTCATGAATTTTCCACGTTGCCTACTCACATGACATGAAGAAGCCTCGTTTGCATTTCAACTATGTGCGGAAGGAGCATAATCAAGCCCCAACTATGCCTCTACTTGTGATCACTTGACATGGCTCTGCTAGTTCTTCCATGTTCCCTATACCACCTCTTTGCCTTTGTCTTTAACTACTCTGGTGGGTAGCGTAGCCAAGCTTCCCTCCCAATCATGCTTTTGGCTGCTTATGATAGTGGAGACATGGCCTTGACTTTGTACATTGCTGGCAACAGAGGGGTGAATTTTCAAGATTGGCTGCTCACAAAATTGCACCAGCCCTACTTCCAATTGGAATCGTTTTGTTTCATTCGAATATTCGTAGAAGGCTAAACATGCTTCTGGGAGCATGAAACCCAACCCTAATTAATGATGTTTCTTGGTAAAAAATTTTGAATACATTAGATTGGATATTCAGGAGAAGCCATCTGGATGGACCGTCCCTAAATAATGTTCCAATTAATTTGTAACATCGCCACAGATTATCAATCCCATTTTCCAATCAAGACCTTATTTGGACAAACCTGATGGATGACACATTTTTTAAACCATGTGTCCCATCTAATTGCATTGAATGTTTTTGGAAATTTGGCCATTCCTTTTTCATTTATGCAACAATCTACTTTCTCAATGCTAATTACACATATAACCCATGATCAGTTGGCCATGCTCTAACTGCACACTACAAATATTCCTCCAACTATGCTACTTATTGAATCTGAGCATGGATGTCTTCCCACCTTCAAATATGTACTCTAAAGGTTTCCATGCTACCTACACTAGCTACAAAAGTTAGCAGTTTCCTGTTTATGTTGCCTCCTAACTATGAGCCCCTTTGTCGGAGAAGCCTGATTTACACTTCAACTACACGCATGGGTGGCATAACAAATCCATCCTCCCACAGCTCTATCTACGCACTCTGTGAATTTCCAATGTTGTCTAGGCGCTATGGTTTGCCTTCAGCAACGCAGGTTAGTACAGTCAGACTCCCTACTTAATTGCACTTTCTATTTGCTGCAATACTGACATTCTGAATAGAGAAAGACATGGAGAACCTTGCCTACACAAATAGCTAGAAAAATATATCTCCCTCTTGCATGCTTTTTTCTTGTTGTTGAGCTTTCCTACGCACCTTGGAAGCCTCATTGCACTTCACCTATACGCCTGTCATTGGAGGCGACATTGACTACACTTGTCCATTATTGGAGGTTACCATACAAGTATCATTTTTGAATTGTTGCGCAACACCTTCTCGTTTCTCTTTATAAAGTGACTATTTAGTTGGATATAACCAACTAAATTCTAGCTGAACAACATTTTACAATTCTAAAGTGATAAGGGAAACCCATTGAGCTAATTTTCTAGAATATGTTACTGTCTACCATCATCTATCAATGCTACCAATATTGAAGGGTTGTTTAATGTTAATTTAATACTTTGATTTCATGGATCCGCCATCAAATTGATTTGAGCAGATTTAATGGAAATTAAGCTTAATGTAGATGTGAATGCTGGTCACAATATCATGCTGGAATCATGTGATTTTCTGCACCCCAACAATTATCTATTATCAATGTCCCAATTTCGATATCCCTATGAAAATTTGAATATTAAGAATGCATTAAACTCTGTAATTCTTTTGAATGATTTCATGATACTTAAAAGCTCTTTTGAGTTATTTAGAGTATTATGTTATGATGCTTAGATCGTATTCGAGATTACCTCTTCTGAGTGGCAAATGTAAACTATATAATCATTCAATAAATGACCAATAAATTGAAAGCGATAAGAATAAAGCATCATAAATAAATCAATAAAAACTTTCGACCATTTAAATCATTAATTGCACCATAATATCAGTGCAATATTCTTCTCCCATCTAAAAGGAAGACTTTAGCTACTTATACTTGAATCAAAATCCATAACATAATCATTCAATATTGCCCAAAATCTGAATCCAAAGTTTAATCCAAAGTACAAATGAAGAATGAGAAGGTAAACATTGAGAGATTTAAGAATAAAATGATAGTAGACTCTTCCACTTTAGTTCCTATCTTTGGAAACCAACTTAAAATTCCCTTTTTCCAAGCTTCTCTGAAAATCCTTCCTTTTTTCCTTTCCTAGCCTCAAAACAAACCTCCAATCTATCTCTCCTCCCTCTCTAGTGTGGCTTCTTTTTCTTTTTATATTTCCTTCCTTAGAGTTTTATCTTTTTTTGCATCATTTCCAAGCATTTGCAGAAATTTTGGAAGTGTGTTACATGTTCCAGTGTCGCGGCATTAACTTCTAGTACCACGACACTATGCATATTGTTTGCCGTATGCATATTGTTTGCCCATGTTCAACCTCAGTGTTGCAGCACTAACTTCCTGTCTTTACAAAGTTCTTCTTCTCAAGGTTCCTTGTCACCACATTGTCTTCCGATACCACGACACTGACTTGCTATTTGCCAAAATCTTCACATACTATGATCAGTGTTGTGACATTGGGTTTTAGTGCAATGACACTAGGCTACTAACTTGAAATTCCTGGTCCTCCTTTTGGTTGTTGCCTTCACTTTTCCATCATTTATTGCATCCTCTTCTCTTCTCACAAATTCTTTCTCATTTTCTTCACTCTTTCTACTCTCACTTGCCTGTAAATAAACATAAGTCAAAACATCCCAAATCAACTCAAAATAACTCAAGAATCAACTAAATACTTAGCTCAAAGGATATGATATAAGCAAACGGAATTCACTTATCAATTGTTATATCTATTTTTCAAACCATCAAAGTCTCGAGACTCTCAGGCTCTCTCACGTCCACTGGCGATCATAATTTCAGGACTGATCACCTTCCATCGCGGATCATAATCTCAAGGCCATAGCCACTATCCACCAAGGAATACAAGAAAACCATTATCTAATCTTTGTACTTTTTGTAAACAATCCACACCTTGCATATATAAACAAACAAATACAGCATTTGTAGCGCACTCATCCATGAAGTCTACTGCTTCACCTCAATCTAAACAATCCATGTGCATAATTAACATCAAAATAATATGATCACTTCACTAATTCACTCAAATCTGCTCAAATCTATATTATAATAAACTAGATTGAACTTAATCTACCCTGATTAACCATTATCACTATGGTCCGCCTTGATCACACCTAATAATGCACAATCTATAAACTCTATAGCACCTCAAAACATTCAGATCTATCACTTAGGATTACCGATCAACTCCAAATCACCATTGATTTGCACATACCCATCCGGTCCACTTCACCAAAGTAAAATCTACCCAAAATATGAAAATTGATACCTAGAACACCCAAATTCAATACCAGGATCACCAAAAATAGGCTGCATAAATATTACTTTAGTTTATCGCAATAACGTGTCGTAAGGACAGAAAAAGGGTAAATTTTTGCAAGCCTGTATCTTATGATCTAGAGATTGGATTTTAGTGACTCTACTGTCATTTTCTATATTTTGGATGCTTAAATCATGTGGATGATTAAAATTAGGTGAATTTGGCTTAATTTTGAATGTATTTTGTAGATGATTGTATTTGAAGTTGAGAAATTGGTGAGTTTATATTTTCAAATTTGTAGGTCTAAATCAAGTGATCCAAGAGATGATTACTATATTTTTTAGCATTATGAACATGATAGATAAGTCAAATTGAATAAATTATGATTTTTTAATCAAATTCTTGGGAAGACGTTTATCGATAATTTAGTTTGAGTCCAAATTTGATTACTTAAGCATTAATACCATATAAAAGACATCGATTGCAGTAACAATAGAAAAATTAACATTTATAAATTATAGGACTTGGAGAATTAAAGAAAGTAATTATCTTCAAGCATGTTTCTCCGTTGATGTGATTGATGGAGAAGAGGTCAAAGGATTAAATAATTTAGAAGAGAAGAGAGAGCATGTTCTCATTGTCCTTAAGAAGATGGTGTGTCAAGAGATCTAGACAAAAGTTTAAAATTTTGATAATCTATCTCAAGTTTGGTTGAACTTGAGAAGATAACTATAGAGTCTCATAGTATGGCTTAACCTAAGAAGAGAAGGGTGAATTGGGTTTATGAAAATTCATTGCATAACCCCTATTGAATCATTTTTCTCTTTTCTTACTTGTATGTAGTGCATTGTAAAATAAATAATAAACTAGTAAGAATGAGGGATAATGTTAATAACATACATAAACAAATAATATGATTTTTATAGTGATTTGGAAACCCCGTCCCTACATCTACTCTTTCAAAAGCATATACTCATTGTGCTTTGGGTTCCACTATATCCCATATAATAGAAATATAATAGTACTCTGAGCACTTTTCTAGATTTCAGCTCTAGGGGCACAAACAAGTATTTCCAACACTCTTATAGATTGCAACTCTATGGGACAAAAACATAGTACTCCCAATACTCTTCTAGTTTTCATGAGCTCACTAGAAAACTCACTAATTTCTAAGATCACCAACAAACTTGATAGTTTTACAATGATCACCACCAACTCTCTAGTTTTCAGATCAGCCAAAAAACTAATACACTTTTACAAAGTGTTATAATGAAGCATACGAGAAGATGAAATCTTTTATAGCTTTAGTCATATAAAAGGATCTTTCCATAATGTAAAGAAAAATGGCCAATAAGAATATGAAGGTTGAAGCTCAAAAATAGATAACTGAAGTTTTAAGCTCCTGACCATAGGTGGAAGGATTTGTATAGGATTATGCTCATTTGAAATGTCTTCCTTCAGCAGCTTCGAATCGTCCAACTCATCTCCTTAAATAGAACTTCAGAAACTTGACCGTTGCAGGAAAAAGGTTGAGATGGATTTAGCAACGAGAGCAATTTTAATATAGAAGATCGTTTGTGATTTCTAACATTGGAGTGTATGCCTTTTAATATATCTCGAGTTCCTGCAATGTTGTTCAGAGAAGAAGATGAGCCGTTGTTGAAATATCTTTTCTTATTTTCACTTGACACATCTAAAAAAACTTGCAGTGCCACTTGTTGCTGGATGTCATCTAGATGTAAGTCACATTAACCTTGGACAAGTCGTGACCTTTCTCTATTTCCATTTGTCTGTCATAAATCTCGAATCAAATTCTCCCATGTACTTTGTTTGTAATGTCGATCTTTGATAATGTAATTTGTCCATAGTAAGTAATAGATGAATTATGGAACCATATATGAAGTTGAACTGGTCTATAGACAAATTTGGCTTTATCTTCCTTGATCAAACAAAGTAGGGTGTTCTTCTTTTATTCAGTATTCATCTATAGAAAGTGACAGATGGATTAGATTCTGCACTTTGTCTTTAGATTTGTCTATAGTAAGTTGCAGACGAATGTGCTTGTGCATTGAAGACCACTTTATCCAAGCAGCCACTTTGTATATGCAACTTTGTCTATGCTCACTTTGCTGCTTCTACTTTGTTTATAGTAAGTTATGTCATAGATTAAGTTGAATTTCTTATTCTGCATTTATTCAAAAACCTAATGAAGTTCGTCTCTACAACTTCTTCCTTACTTCATTCTTAATTTTGTCTAACTTTGCTCAAGTAAAGTTGCTTCCACTTTATCTTTACACCTTCTTATCTTTATACAAATCCATTCATGTGTCTTTGTTGGTCAGACAAAGTTTCTTCCCTTTTGCATAGTTGTTCAGGTAACCATCTCTTTGTCATTATTCTTTCTTCACTTGTCTAGCACATGATGGAATTGTTTTCTCTTACTTTATTTTAGACAAACTCTTGTTAATAGATGATTTGCAATTTAAGATCTTTGACCATGGCTTCGTCTTCAACTAATATTTAGAAAATCGGACTGGACCGGCCGATTTGACCAATTGGACTAGTGACCAGCCATGGCACTAGTTCTGTGTGACTGGCCAGCGGTCCTCTTAAAAAGCTGCTCTAACCAAAGAACTAGTGAACTGGAGAACTAGTGGTCTCCCTTTTTAAAATAAAAATAAAAAAGGGGCGCGCATGTGGACACCCGTTCAAGCACCTTCTCGAAAGAAGAGGCCCTCTCTGCTAGGGCATTTTGAATGCCATTTAATTTTCCCCCTTCTTTGGAATATGTTACTGTCCACCATCATCTATCAACTCTACTAGTATTGAAGGGTTGTTTAATGTTAATTTAACACTTTAATTTCATGGATTCGCCTTCAACTTGATTTGAGCAGATTTACTAGAAATTAAGCATAATGTAGATGTGAATGCTAGTCACAATATCATGCTGGAATCATGTGATTTTTTGCACTCTAATGAGTATTTATTCTCAATGTCCCAATTTTGATATCCCTATGAAAATTTGAATATTAAGTATGCATTAAACTCTATGATTCTTTTGAATGATTTCACGACACCTAAAAGCTCTTTCAAGTCATTTAGAGTATCATGTTATGATGCTTAGATCGTATTCGAGATTACCTCTCCCGAGTGGCAAATGTCAACTATACAATTATTTAATAAATGACAAATAAATTGAAATCATTAAAAATAAAGTATCACAAATAAATCAATAAGAACTTTCAACCAATCATTAATCGCACCATAATATCAGTGCAAGATACATCTCCCCTCTAGAAGGAAGAGTTTAGCTACTCATGCTTCAATCAAAATCCATAACATAATCATTCAATATTGACCAAAATTTGAATCCAAAGTACAAATGAAGAATGAGAAGGTAAACATAGAGAGATTCAAGAATAAAATGATGGTAAACTCTTCCACTTTAGTTCTTGTCTCTAGAAACCAACTTAAAGTTCCTTTCTTTGAAACTTCTCTGAAAATCATTTCTTCTTTCCTTTCCTAGCCTCAAAACATGACTCCAATCTGTCTTGCCTCCCTCTCTAGGCCGACTTCTTTTCCTTGTTATACTTTCTTCCTTAAAGTTTTATCTTTTTTGCATCATTTCCAAGCATTTGCAAAAAATTTGAAGTGTGCTGCATGTTCCTTTGTCATGGCATTGACTTCTAGTACCATGACATTATGCATAATGTTTGCTCATGTTCGACCTCAGTGTTGCAGCACTAACTTCCCGTCTTGACAAAGTTCTTCTTCTCCAGGTTCCTTGTCAAAACATTGTCTTTCGATACCGCGACATTAACTTGCTGCTTGCCAAAATCTTCACATACTATGATCAGTGTTGTGGCATTGGGTTTTAGTGTCATGACACTAGGCTACTAACTTGGAATTCTTGGTCCTCCTTTTGATTGTTTGCCTTCACTTTTCCATAATTCATTGCATCCTCTTCCCTTCTCACTAATTCTTTCTCATTTTCTTCACTCTTTCTACCCTCACTTGCTTGTAAACAAATATAACTCAAAACATCCCAAAATAACTCAAAATAATTCAATAATCAACTAAATACTTAGCTCAAAGGATATGATATAAGCATACGGAATTCACTTATTAATTGTTATATCTATTTTTCAAACCATCAAAGTCAAGACTCTCGGGCTCTCTCACATTCATGTCAATCATAATTCAAGACTCATCACCTTCCATTACAGATTATAATCTCAGGGTCATAGCCATTATCCACCAAGGAATACAAAAAAACCACCATCTAATCTTTATGCTTTTCGTGCACCATCCGCACCTTATATGCATAAGCAAACAATTAACCAACCAATACAGTATTTGTAGCACACTCATCCATGAAGTCTACTACTTCACCTCAATCTAAACCTTTCATGTGCATAATCAACATCAAAAAAACATTATCACTTCACTGATCCACTCAAATCTGCTCAAATCTATGTTGTAATAAACTAGATTGAACTTAATCTACCCCGATTAACCATAATCACCGTTGTCCACCTTCATCATGCCTAATAATGCACAATCAATAAACTCTATAGTACCTCAAAACATTCAGATCTATCACTTAGGATTACTGATCAACTCCAAATCACCATTGATTTGTACATACCCATCTGGTCTACTTCTCCGAAGTAAAATCTGCCCAATCTGATCCCCAACATTATGCTTGTAGCACTCAAAAATATAAAAATCGATACCTAGAATACCCAAATCTGATACTAGGATCACCCAAAATAGGCCGCATAAATATTACTTTAGTTTATAGCAATGACGTGTCGTGAAGGACAAAAAATGGGTAAATTTTTGCAAGCCCATATCTTATGATCTAGAGATTGGATTTTAGTGACTCTAGTGTCATTTTCTTATTTTGGGATGCTTAAATCATGTGGATGATTAAAATTGGGTGAATTTGGCTTAATTTTGAATGTTTTTTGTAGATGATTGTATTTGAAGTTGAGAAATTGGTGAGTTCATATTTTCAGATTTGAAGGTCTAAATCAAGTGATTCAAGAGATGATTACTATATTTTTTTTAGCATTGTGAGCATGATAGACAAGTCAACTTGAAAAAATTATGCTTTATTTAATCAATTCTTTGGTAAGAAGTTTATCTAATTCAGTTTGAGTCCAAATTTGATTAATTAAGCATTAATACCATATGAAAGACATTGATTGCAGTAATAATAGAAAAATCAACACTTACAAATTACAGGACTTGGAGAATTAAAGAAAGTAATTATCTTTAAGCATGTTTCCTCTTTGATGTGATTGATGGAGAAGAGGTCAAATGACTAAATAATTTAGAAGAGAAGAGAGAGCAGGTTCTCATTGTCCTTAAGAAGATGGTGTGTCAAGAGATCTAGACAAAAGTTGAAAATTTTGATAATCTATCTCAAGTTTGGTTGAACTTGAGAAGATAACTGTAGAGTCTCATAATATGCTTAATCCAAGAAGGGAGGGGTGAATTGAGTTTATGAAAATTTATTGCTTAACCCCTATTGAATCATTTTTCTCTTTTCTTATGTGTGTGTAGTGCATTGTAAAGTAAATAATAAACCAGTAAGCATGAAGGATAATGTTAATAATAAACATATACAAATAATATGATTTTTATAGTGGCTTGGGAACCCCGTCTCCACATCCACTCTTCCAAAAGCATACACTCATTGTGCTTTGGGTTTTACTATATCTCATATAATAGAAATACAATAGTATTCTCAGCACTTTTCTAGATTCCAGCTCTAGGGGGCATAAACATAGTGCTCCCGACACTCTTTTGGTTTTTATAAGCTCACTAGGAAACTCGCTAATTTCTAAGATCACCAGCAAACTTGATGATTTTGCAGTTATCACCACCAACTCTCTAGTTTCAGATTAGCCAGAGAACTAATACACATTTACAAAGTGTTACAGTGAAGCATAGGGGAAGATGAGATCTTTTACAGGTCTAGTCATACAAAAGGATCTTCCCATAATGTAAAAAAATGGCCATTAAGAATGTGAAGGTTGAAGCTAGAGAATAGATAATTGAAGGTTTAAGTTGCTGACCATGGGTGGAAGGATTTGCATGGGATTATACTCATTTCAAATATTTTCCTTCACCAGCTTTGAATCACCCAACTCATCTTCTCAAATAGAACTTCAGAAACTTGACCATTGCAAATAAAAAGGTTAGGATGGATGTAGGAACTAGAGCAATTTTAATATAGAAGATCGTTTGTGATTTCTAACATTGGAGTGTATGCCTTCTAATTTGTCTTGAGCTGCCACAATGTCAGTCAGAGAAGAAGATGAGCTGTTGTTGAAATGTTTTTTCTCATTTTCACTTGACACATCTAAAAAAACTTACAATGCTACTTGTTGCTAGAAATGATGACTAAAACAAGCCTGCATAATGAAAGCATGAATGCAGATATCATTTAGATGTATATCACATTTACCTTGGATAAGTCACAGCCTTTCTCTATTTGCATTTGTCTATCATAAATCTTGAATCAAATTCTCACATGTACTTTGTTTGTAATGTCGATCTTTTGTTAATGTGATTTGTTTATAGTAAGTAATAGACAAATTCTAATGCCCTATATGAAGTTGAACTGGTCTATAGACAAATTCAACTTTATATTCCTTGATCAAATGAAGTAGGGTGTTCTTCTATTATTTAGCATTCATCTGTAGAAAGTGACGGACGGATTAGATTCTGCACTTTGTCTTTAGATTTGTCTATAGTAAGTTGAAGATGAATGTGCTTGTGCATTGAAGACCACTTTATCCAAGCAAACACTTTGTATATGTAGCTTTGTCTATATTCACTTTGCCGCTTCTACTTTGTCTATAGTGAGTTATGCCGTAGATTAAGTTGAATTTCTTGTTCTGCATTTATTCGAACAACTAATGAAGTTCATCTCTATAACTTCTTTCTTACTTTATTCTTAATTTTGTCTATCTTTGCTCTGGTAAAGTTGCTTCTACTTTATCTTTATACTTTCTTATCTTTAGATGAATCGATTCATCTGTCTTTGTTGGTCAGACAAAGTTTCTTCCCTTTTGTATAGTTGTTTAGGTGACCCGTCTCTTTGTTATTTTTCTTTCTTCACTTATCTGAGCGCACGATGGAATTGTTTCTTCTTACTTTGTCTTAGACAAACTCTGGCTAATAGATGATCTGCAGTTTGAGCCCTCTCATTATGGCTTTGTCTTTAACCAATGTTTAGAAAATTGGACTGGACCGACCAGTTTGACTAGTCGGACTGGTGACCGACCATGGCACTGGTTTGGTGTGACTGGTCAGCGGTCCTCTTAAAAAACTGCTCCAACCGAAAGAACTGGTTGATTGGAGAACCAACGGTCTCCCCTTTTAAAATAAAAATACAAAAAGGGCTTGCGCGTGGACGCTCGTTCGAGCGTCTTCTCAAAAGAAGAGGCCCTCTCTACTAGGGCATTTCAAATTCCATTTAATTTTCCTCCTCCCTCACTACCTCCCTCATCCCCTTCATTGCCATCGATTCTCCTCTCCACTTCTATCATCCTTGAGTCGTTGTTGCCATCGCCGACTGCCTTAGGTAACTCAACTCTCCCTCTTGTCCCTCTCTCTCTCTCTCATTGTCTCTCCCCACCTACCTAGTATGTTTCTGCCTACATCTCCCCCCCCCCCCCCTCTCTCTTCGTCTCTTAGCCTCTTAGTCTCTCTCTCTCTCTCTCTCTCTCTCTCTCTCTCTCTCTTCGTCTCTTAGTCTCTTAATCTCTCTCTCTCTCTCTGCGTCTCTTAGTCTCTCTCTCTCACTCCCCAGTGTGCCTATCTAGCAAGTTACATTATCCGCTTTTACTTAGAAATTCGAGACCTTGACTCCACTAGTCAAACTTTCTAGTCAAACCTTAGGTTCATTGCATCTTGGGACTTGGAATGCCATGATTGATGGCTATTCAAAGGCTGGAGATATCCAAATGGCCACCTCTCTCTCCTTATTTTAAATTTAATTTTTTTTCATATATTCAATTTATTAATGTGTTGTATAATTTTGCTTATTGATTTCTGTGTTATATTGTTTATTATACATTTTAGGTAATATATATTTTTAAAAGGTTAAATAAGTAAAATAAATATTATATCATAATTATATCATGTTGAAGTCACCAATCCAAATCAGTTTACTCCACTGGTTGAACCAGAACTAGATACTCAAACGATTTAACCCCCAATCTGATTTTCTAAACATTGTCTTTAACTATTTCTGTCATTACATTTGTCTGTAGGGATTTCTAATTGGATTTTACAGACAAAGCAAACTCTTTGTAGCTCATCTTCGAAGTCTTATTTTCTTCTTCCTCTTCTTCCGTGATCTTCAATGATTTAATCCCTTTGGAATGTAATAGATAATTGAGGTTACCGATTATAGTTCTACACTTACAAGTTTTCTGCACTTACTACATTGTTAGCGTTATATAATCAGAATGTGTATATCCTTATGTGATGTGCATGTGTTGTGAAGCAGGAATAATATACATCTCTATTTAAGCACATGATATGATAATTCGATAAGGCATAGTGTGAATATATGATCCACCATAAGAAGTGATAATCAAGATAGTTCCGATATGGAGATCATAAAGTTATCTCAAGAATATATGCTTGTATAATTAATTTTTATGATTGGGCATATGTTTCAAGGTTAATATTTAAGCACACATATTATTTTATTTTAATATAAGTTTTGTTAGCATCAAAATCATATATAATAATTCTAACAATAACTATTAAATGTGAGATTTGAACTATGCCTATGAAATATTTCATGGTTGACTTTGATACTGATGAATTTAATGAGAATGAAATTATCGAGATGGTCAAAAGAAAATTCAAATATCATCAAGATGGAAAAATTATTGAAAGAGAGAGGAGAAATCAAGTATAAAACATGGGTGATATGCAGAGTACAGAAAAGTTGAATCAAGATGTTGATGGAAATAATTATATTATTTTAAATAATAATAAAGTTGACGAAAGACAAACTAAGATTAAGGAAAATCTGAAAGCTTCGAAGAAGAAAGAAATTATAGATATAAAATATAAGGTCTCAAAGGAATTAAATAACCATAGCTTTTCCAGTGTGAATTCAAAGAAAAGCAAGGTAAAAGATTATTTAGCTAACCCTATCAATTGCATGGATGCCAATGAAGACTTAGATTTGTATATCAATAATTACTTAGAGGATTTGCAATTTGTGAAAGAAGTCAAAGAATCATAAGATGAAGAGAAGAATTTTGAATTTAAAGAATCGATGGTCAAAATAAAGCTCATTGAGTTGAAGATTTTTGAATATGGAAATTCATATCATGTAGTGTTTACTTCAACACATATAACATTGGAAATTGAAGCAATTGACATGACTAAGAAGTATTTCACAAGTGCAAAGATGCATTGGCAGATTAATTTTCAAAATCATTATTTATTAAAGGTTTTATAGAGGTTGCAATTCTTTGGACTGTCCAGTTTATGAGGGTGTGTTAAAAATAAACTGGAAATTCTAATTTTATATTTGTTAAGAGATTACTTTTACGCAATACCAGTCTTATTAGGAGTAGATTTATATTTGATGTTTAGGGTCTTTTATCTCTTTTAATGTTGGTCATGTAATTTATTTAAACCAGTTTAGGTTTAATGCAATATACAAGTTGATTTTCCCTTCGCTTATGTGATGCATAATCATTCCTTACCTTAAAGCGATGAAGGGGTATTGGTTTAAAGGGGATTGAGCTGAGCCACCACAATACCCTCACGTCATGTTCCTTCCTATTCAAGGCAAGGCCTAGTTCCAGTATCAGCCAACACTGACATGGCAATGGTACATAACACCAACCTTCAGAAAAGGCCGACAACTTTTCTCCAGCTGGCCTCCTCAAATTCAAAAGGTTAATCTTCATTCCAGACTATCCTTCCTCAAGAGCTGACGTGGATACAGTGACCCTGCCAAAACAAATCCACCTGCTCCTTAGCTGTCCATAGCTGTGGGCATGCAAAAGAACAAAAGCCTCTTCTCCATGATTCTATTCCTGGTGTGAGAGAGGGGAGTTGGGCTGAGTTCGGGACAAAAAGACATTTCCATCCCCAGCCCCCATAGAGCTGAAAGCTGTCAATAAATCCTCCCAAAAGCCATGAATGAGACTGTTGTGTCTATGTGACCCCCACCAGCCCTTTCCTCTCAATAAGATCGGGCCATCAATACAATGGGACCCATCCGAATGATAATTCCTTAATAATAAAAGAAAAAGGAAGGTTTTGGTGATGTCCTTACCTCATATTGCAGCATCTCTCGTAGATACCATTAACCCAATCCATCCTACTTTTCAACGCCTGGAGTTCAATCTCTTTGACTTGTTTCAACAAATTTGAATTGAGTTGAAAGTTGAACTGTGAGGTGGGAGTGATGTTAGCTAAGACGAGTGAAAATAAGGGGTTATTTAGACCTTTAAGATGTGCATGTGAAATAACATCCCTAAATCTTTTTTTCTTTTTTTTACTTTAACTCTTAAAATAATAGAATATCAAAGCTGTTTATTTTTTATATTAGTAAAATTGATTATTGCATAGAGATAAGATCTAATCTGCAAATAAAATATGTTATTATTTATATTTCTAATGAAATTCATCAATTAATTACAAAATACTATTGTATATTTATTTCAAAGGAAAGCAATAAGAGAATAGTCATGTGCATTGCAATATTTTATACCTTTTCGTGTATAAAATAGATAAAAAAAATTATTTATTTATAGTATATTTAAAAATTCACTCCTTGTGTATTTAAAAATTTATTTATTTTTATTGTAATATTATATTTCAAACATGAAAATAAATAGTTTAAAACTTTAAATTCAACTAGGTTTACTTTTGGAGGTTGTACTTATCTTGTCTAAACTTAAAATGTCATTCCTACGAAGAAAACAAAAAAAGGTAAAAACCTATTTTCATTAGTTTGATATTTTTTATTTACTTAATGAAAAATGATATCTTTCTAAAACTAAGTTAAAATTGATGACAATTTTTTTTTATCATATCTGTAGTAGAGGAAATTAATTAATTAATTTTTGTTGAGGCAAGAAATATAATAATAAAATTATTAAGATGAATACATGTTACATTAATGTTTATTTTCTTTAAAATAAAGAAAATAATAAAAACCTATTTTCATTAGTTTGATATTTTTTATTTACTTAATGAAAAATGATATCTTTCTAAAACTAAGTTAAAATTGATGACAATTTTTTTTTATCATATCTGTAGTAGAGGAAATTAATTAATTAATTTTTGTTGAGGCAAGAAATATAATAATAAAATTATTAAGATGAATACATGTTACATTAATGTTTATTTTCTTTAAAATAAAGAGACTATATGGACCAGGAAGAATCCTGGTAAGTGATGATACTTTTTATCTGATGACATTTAATACATATTTTCTTTTACACTAAGCTTGTTGAGCCACACCTCACTAGTTGTGGTTGAACTACGGTGGTGTGGCTTGAGATGGTTGGCAAGCATCAGAGATGCGCACTCGTATTTGACATATAAAACAATTTACGCCTACACAGCAATATGGATGCAATGTATTGCAACCATCCAACTAGTGCTAATTGGTGCACTCGAAGAGGACCATGCAAAACTAAAAGATGGGCCATCACGTAGCCACCAAGAAATAAATGAATGGGGCATGTGAGATATGCATTTTCAGGACCTCATGCAGTGCACATGTTGTAGGTGGTCCAATCATCGGGTAGGTAGGCCACCTTGTTAACAAACCCGAGGTGGCAAACTTTTATATATATCTTAAATTTGTCAGAAACACGGACCTAACAGGCAGTTGGGTATCATTCAAAAAGACGTGGACACATAGGCAGATGGATTGGTGAGATAGGCAATGGCTACATTAAATTCATAATAAAATTATTCACGGTTGAGATTGAATTCCAGAGTTATTGTGCACTTAAATTTTCCATTAAAGTTTTTTTTTACTTCTAGCACTTAAACAAAATTTAGTTAGTGGGGTATCCAATTATGAAAAAAAAATATATTTTTTTTATTATAGTATTATATTACATTGATTTATTATTTTATTCTATTAAAAATATTAAAAATAAAAAAATTACTATTGAACCAAATATTGCTAAATCAAACCGGTCATTTGATCAATTCACAATTGAACCGGTTTGATTGGCCAATCTAATCTAATTTTGATAAAATTAGTTTGGATGCATTAGTAATATAGTAGTAATACACTCTTTTCTATGCACCTTTATAAATTGCTATAATATTTTAATGATTATAAAAATATTATTTTTTGTTTTTATCTATATTTTTAATTATTTTTTTCTTATTTTTTTATTAAAAAATCAATATTTTACTTTTTTAATATACTTTCTTATTTCCTTCCTATATACTCTATCCAAACAAAGCCTAAAATTCAAAATCATTTGCTATTCTTTATTTTTAATTTAAAGATTTTATAGAAAAAGATTTATTCATTAATTTTCTGTGATTAACATATAAAAATGACATAAATAATATATATTATACATTAAATATAAAGTGCAAATTCACATTGATTTTTAGAAAAAGTAAGATTACAAAATACTCATATGGGTTGCCCCATCATTTTCAAATAAATATTTCAACTGTTTATCTTCCAATGTGGCACATATTAATGACAGATTTCTCCTATTTTTTTAATATTAAATTTAGAAAATAAATAATTCTAATTTTACTAATAAAATCGACGAGCCCAACTGCACCTTTTATCTCGCAGGGACAGCTGCTTCACCTTTGCCCGCAAATTGTCGTTTTGTTGCCTGTGGGTCTTCCACCGTCTTCGATAGCGAGCTCCAGTCACCGACTTTTGTCGTTTTCAGAATCGCTGCGAATAATAGCAAACTCACACAGCGTAACCCGGTAAAAAACATAAGATGCTCCCAAAGGCTGTAAGACTCTCACAGAGCATATTCAACCCCGCTGCAATATTCCATTTAGCTGTCCACATATCCCCAAAATCTTCTAATAAATCCAATAAAAAATTGAATTAATTAGTATCCAAATAATTCAACAAATAAAAACCAATTGATCAGATTTCAAATAAAAACCAATCTTGCGTGATTTTGGTAGTTGGAAAGGTTAGCTGGGTTCATTGTATGATACTATACGAAGCTACCAAAATAATGCCTACAGCATGTGTACAATTATTCTTTCGCAGGCTTGGAAATGCATTATATTGCTACATCTGATGTTCCTCATGATCAAACATGGGAACCCAAAGAGGTGAAAATAGAAGCTCTGATTCTAAATGAAGGCCATTGATGAATGTGCAAGTGGCACTATTTGCAGGAAAACACTAGAAAAAGGACACTTCAATGATCTTTTTACAAATACAATGGAAAACCAGATGAATTATTCAATAATAGTGTATCCACATTTGAAAGTTTTTGTTTCTTTCCCGATTTTTTAACTTTTATTAGTAGAAAATACTATCTTGAGGTAGATGTGCATTTATGCCTCTTTGGGCTTTTCACATCTCAGAGAAATCATCCATCAATCCATTGGAAGAACATGGCATGTTGCCCTTCATTTTAGATCTTCATGCATCCTTATTGGGTTACATTATAACTGAAAAGTTCATATACATGAGGACCATAGTTGAATTTGTAATTATTAGCACGAATAATTAGTTAAATCTCTATTAGATGAACAATCACCATCATTCTGATTAAATAGTAATTAACTAATTACATTGTAATGAACTTAAGCTAATTACATGAAATAGATCTTATGGAGCAGTGTTATCAAAACCAAATTGGACTGGCTGGTTGAACTGGTTTTCACGGTCAGTTAATTTAATATTATTAATAGAATCAAAGAATAAATTAAAGTAATAGAGTATTATATAAAATATTTATATTTAGATTAATAAGGTTTCATTAATAAGGTTTCCAAGATGTGATCCCACTAGATAAACGGATTTGGTGCCAGGTACATTCATTCAAAAGGTTCACATGGGCTTTGTCCATTTCGTTAATTTTCTTCGTGGGTACAATGGCAGTTAGAAAGTTGAAATGTGATCAACCAAGTAGGAAACATCCACTAACAACTGTCAACGGTGGGACGAGAGATAATCCTCTTCCAAACAAATGGAAAAAAAAAAAAAAGCATATTGAATTTGTTTGGCTTAGAGTAATGTACCCAAAATCATAGAAACAGTGTCTTGAACGGTTTATAATATTATATATATTATTGAATAATTTTAATTTATTCAACAAAGCATATTGAATGAATAAAACAAAGCGTGCAAGAGTCCGACCATCATGAGGATAAAAAGAAAAAGAGGGGAAAGGACAGGGAAATTTTGCAATGTGCCATGTAGCATGATTAGGTTGCATGCATGTGGAATGCTGTTAGCATATGGGATCAATTCCTCAGACTTTGGATAAGGATGTTGTGGTTGTGCTTCCCAATACTCTCACTTATGTGACATAATATTTATTTGTTTTGAAAATTTGTACTTTTCTCCCATAATAATAAATAATAATTATTTTTATTTTTATTTTTGACAATAAATATTATTATTTTTTCTTTATTTTCTTCATCCTAACCTTCCATTTTGGATTATGAGAACAGCGTTACCCATATGTTCCATAACACAATCAAAATCAAAATAGACATAGAATTGGACGACCTAATCTGAAGTAGCTGCACAGCATGTGAGAAAATTGGTTGCAATTTCGAAGTGCCCACCTTTCAGTTCATTGACACCCAGGCAGCCTTTTCGAAACAATAAAGAATAAAATAAATAAATAAATAAAATCGGGTGATGATTGATAGACAGCTGACCAAACATCAGCTGTTATGCTTGCATGTGGGTTGGCCCCATTTCTGGATTTGCCTAACAAGTTCCTTGAAATGGAAATCTTGCTCAAATTTGGGCGGCTGTGGACCACCTGATGCACATCAGACATTGTGCCTGATTGATGGGGAATCTTTCCAGCTCAATGGCTAGGATTCATCCCAAAAATCATCGAGGAACGAATCATTCTATTCCGATCTGTTGATCTGATTTTTTCCCATCACGATATTAGCAGATATTACAATAAATCAAATCCCCCAAAAATCCAAAAATAAAATCCCATATCCAATTTAGAAATTTCAGGTATTTGCTTGGTTGGTAGTTCTTCTCAACACGAGTCTTTCAATCAACAGATGAAATCGGTTGGCATAGCACATGAAGGCTCGCCGTCCGCCCGGCTGGTGTTGGGCTCCAGCTATCTGTCCGTTCGGGTGGGAAGCATCCGAATGTGCATGTGCTGGAGTTGGTCAAGTTGGGAGACCAAGCACGTGCGCCATCGTGACCCAAGCGTGTGGGGAAACCCCACCTGGAGTGATCAATTCCATGTTTTCTCGAGAGGGTGCAAATGCGCGTGCACTTTAATTAGCGTAACCACCATACCATATCTTCCTCCACAGCAATTATCATGATTACCATGCGCAGAGTCACTCATTATCATGCATAAGTCTATATAAAATGGCCCTAATCAGTGTTATCGAACCGGACTGGCCCGTCAGACCAGTTTGACTGAGGACTGTTGTTCAGTTGATCGGTCCGCAGGTTAACCTGGTTTAGTCCAATAGTAATGTTTTTGAAAAATTTAATATTATTAATAGAATAAAAAAATTAAAATATTATATAAAAGATCTATATATTTAGAGTAATATCTATGGCTTAGATCTTTCAAAATATGCTCTATTATTTTTTTAATTTTTTTTTTTAAAAAAAACTGTTCAATTATTTAAAGTAGCTGGTGGAACCGGTTCGATTTTGATAACACTGGGATATCTAGATATGTAGCCAAGCCTAATATCATCATTTAGATGTCTAAGCACAAAAGAAAAGGGTTTCACTGATCAAGCCCAACAGGTTCCGAAGGCGATGCTATTCTGCAAAGGATAGAACACGTTGAACTCTTCGCTGCTGATAGGCTTGATTTGAGGGCCATGTCGGCAGCAATTCGGCACATGACGGTGCAATTCAAGTAGGCCGTCTGGGGTCAAGACCGGGGGGCAGGGCATCGACTTTTTGGGTCACTGCTCCTGCACTTGCACGCGTGGTTTATTTTGGTGTTCCACATCCCTGCACCTTTACAAAGACTTGTGTCGGTGGCATGAGAACAGCCAATCTAAGCGGTCCAAATAAAATACCGCCTTATATACCAATCATAAGCCTCGTGATTTCAAGGGTAATACTTAGATTTTTAATGCTCTAAAACATTAAAAATAAATAAATATTAAATAGATTGAATTCTAAATAAAAAAAAAATATATATATATATATATAGATAAAATCATTGACTTAATTAGATATCACATTAATTAAAAAGAAAGAAGTCACTCCTTTACCTTTTACCAAACGCAAGCTGAGTGCATGAACTAGAGAGATCAGGATCCGGTACGTGCTCTGCTTTCTTCGAAAGCCAACAAATTTTGCTGGTGTGTTGTTCGAGGAAAGGCAGTTGTCTGCAGTAAAATCGTACACGACCAGCTGTGTCACATAAAGTGAAATGAATCGCAGGACAAAACACAGGCTGCCGATGAAGACCCCTACCCTATTAGCCCACCAAATATTGGCGATGTTCACCGGGCTTATTCAAGAACAGCACAGTAGTCAATTGATGAGCTGACAGACTCCCGAAGCTCCATACACGTGCCAACAGCATTTGCTCAAGTGCGGCACATATTTCATCCAATCGAAACCGCCCAAACAGTTGGACAGTGTAAATAATCAACCCCCATAAAGTTTTATTGATCAATTAGTAAATATCACTGCAAATGAATTTCTCTTCACAATTTCGTACAGTTGAAAATTGGAAATTCCCTAAGACAATGGTGCAGATATGAGCTCATTGTACTTGTGCTAGGGCATGATCAGCACAGTCCTCGAGAGTGGTGATGTTTTTTCTCATAATTGAAGCCCCCCAAGCACCAGAAAGCAATAGCTGTATGGCTAAAATATTATTATTATTATATCGGAAAGAACCAACCACGAGATTGCCAGCGAAATGATGTGTATTCATATTCCCTATATAAAGCCCGCCGCTCTCCCTTTCTCTTCACAGGCCTTCTTCGCTCCTTACCCTCTTGTGGCAGAAATGGCTTCGCTTCTCTTCCTTCTGGGTGTATCTTCCTTCTTTTTACCTTCTTTCACCGTGGGTGCTCCGCCGAGGAAGCCCATAGACGTGCCTTTCGAAAGGAACTACATGCCCACATGGGCCTTTGATCACATAAGATATATCAATGGCGGCTCTGAAGTCCATCTCACTTTGGATAAATACACGGGTAAGGACAGTTATCCAAGCACCCGCTCCTGTAACTCTTCCTCTTTGATGCACATAACCACTCTTTATCTATTTGGAACTTTTGGTGCCACGGTCCCGATTGTTATAGCTGTCCAATTGTTCCAGTATTTCTTCTTTATGCCAGCATTTCCTCTTTTATATTTTAATCTTTTGTTATTAAGGTAGTGATATGAATTATGATGTCCAGAAAAATGAAGTAGTAGAAGAAAAAGATGGTGAAGATATTGAGTTTGGTTTTTTCTGGGTTTTTGTGTATAGGGACTGGTTTTCAATCCAAGGGTTCCTATTTATTCGGCCACTTCAGCATGAGGATAAGGATGGTGCCAGGAGATTCAGCTGGAACAGTGACTGCATTCTACGTAAGTGCCATTCACATGATAAAATCACAACAGGTTAAATTTTTTTTTTTTTTAACTACAGCTAACGTGAATCACCTTTCCGTGGGTATTGTGGTGGGCAGCTTTCTTCTCTAAACGCCGAGCACGATGAGATAGACTTTGAGTTCTTGGGCAACAGGACGGGTCAGCCATACATTCTTCAGACCAATGTGTTTACAGGAGGGAAGGGTAACAGGGAACAGAGGATTTATCTGTGGTTTGATCCATCAAAGGAGTACCACACCTATGCAATCCTCTGGAACATGCATCAGATAGTGTATGTCTCTCTCTTTCTCTCTCTCTCTCTGCACACAGGCAACAGGCCGCAAGCAATAGAAGTGATATTTAAACCAACTTTTGAACCCCATACACCATCATTTCTTCTGGTCATGGCCTTGAACTTAAAAAAGGCATGTAAATAAATAAGCAAATGGCATACCCATTTCGCTACTTCTGGGCATTGGTGGGTACCCACGTGGGGGAGTATGGAAGAGTAGAAAAAGTGTGGTGCGAATGTCATTTCATTTACCGTAGGTCAGATTTTCTCTGCCTTTGATTGGGACGTATGTCATGAAAAGCAGGAGCGGTGGTTGGGTAGGCTTTAACCCCGATGCCCATTCACAAGGCAGCAGATGATATGATACTTCATGGCGTATACTTGCACTCTTTTAACACTCACGAAAAGAAACTAAAACCCATATCCGAACCGTCCAAACTCTTTATCGAACACTGATTGAAGTATCCGATCGTGAAATTTGCAGATTCCTCGTGGACGATGTGCCAATCCGTGTGTTCAAGAACTGCAAGGACTTGGGTTTGAGATTCCCGTTCAACCAGCCAATGAAGCTATACTCGAGCCTGTGGAACGCTGACGACTGGGCGACCAGGGGTGGGCTGGAGAAGACGGACTGGAGCAAGGCTCCGTTCGTGGCGGCGTACCAGGGGTTCCACATCGACGGATGCGAGGCGTCGGTGAGGGAGACGTACTGTGCGACTCAAGGGAAGAGGTGGTGGGACCAGAGGGAGTTCCAAGACCTTGATGCGTTGCAGTATAGACGGCTGCAGTGGGTCCGCCAGAAATACACCATCTACAACTACTGCACCGATAGGTCTAGGTATCCCACCATGCCCCCTGAGTGCAAGAGGGACAGGGATGTCTAGCTCTACACCCCTCCTCATTTCTCATAAAAGCGGGTTTTGGGTGCGCCACGGCTGTACTGGCGTGCCTAAAATCATGGTGGTGGTGTAGCTGAATGTTGTGGTATTTTATTTATTTCTATTCCTCTATCTTCACCTTGTACGTGTTTGTTTTATATCTACAGTTGGCGTATGTTCCTTGGATGGATGGTATACGTAAATGGAATTGAGGGATATATATATATATATTTATTTGTATTGGCCTTTAATCCAGAGTCTGTCATTACAAATCCTACTGGGTCTTTTAATTTACTTTGGTATTATGTACCCACGTCAGTGTTCCATTCGATACTCTGGCTGTGGATGATACTTCGAAAAGGCATGGCATACGCTGAAGAGTGCAACTCTAGCTGTATCCTGGGTGATGGGTATTGTAATTAAGGGCTAACAGTACACCTTTTGGAACAAAGCAGTTGAAATTTCGCAGGTGAGAGCCTTGGGTTGATAATTGCAACCGGAGATGTAGTTAGCACTAGTGTACATAAATATGTGCACAGGGCTAAAATTGTCTATTCAGCTTCAAGCGAATTCTCCATATAAAAAAAGGATTAGTAGCTTCCCACAACCGAGTTGGAAAGCCAAAGGACAAGGCTCTGATTGATAAAGATTGTGCGAGTTGCTATTTTTAACCGTTCACCAGAATCCTTAAACATGGTTGGATTGTTAACTTCAATTAGGGTCGTTAAATGGATGGATGCTATTGTTAAATGATGTGTATATGGCGAGGCCTTTTGATTTATTAGCAAATGTCATCAATACAACCAGAGATTGGTGTGGATTGTGAGCTTGAGCTAGACTTTTAGAATTGAAAGTGGGACGCAATGGCTCCCACACAAATAGGGAATATATATATATATATATATAGAGAGAGAGAGAGAGAGAGAGAGAGAGA
>JAYJMB010063439.1:0-13229 GCA_036873735.1 Pouteria campechiana
GGATATCACAAATATATTAAACAATGTTCTAGTTGCGTTGCATATCCTTATTAACACGTATGCTTGCATGAGTGGATTACTTTATCTATGCCAATGATGTGATGCAAACATTGAACAAAATGCTGGTTTTTACGTATTTTGCTAGCTTGTTTATGGAAAGAAATGGTTAAAAAAAAGTAGAAGAAAAAAGGTCGCAACTTAGCAAATGCAGATGTACATAAATGTTTCATGGGTGAGAAGAAATGGTGATGTGATAATCTTCTTAAATAAAACAAATCTTGGTCATCTTAATTTAAAAATTCTCTTAAATTTATGCAATTAGTTTTACTTTATCTTAAAATGTCTTTTCTCATAGATTTAATAGAGGGTCTTATGAAATTTTATAATAGAAAAGAGAATATAATATAAAAATGATAAAATAAAATGATGAATATATAGCAAAAGCAAGTGCAACAATTATTATGAGAAAATATTTCTCCGCGGATTGCGCTGGGCTTCTACAAAATTGATTTCGACTATCTAAACCATTCATATCATGAAGCAACTTCCATATATTAATTAACATTAAAATCTAAATACACTCGATGAATGGTTTGGATCGTGCAAAATATGGCCCGAATAAGAAGCTCAAAATGTTGAACAATGTAGCCACAATACATCTTGTCATGGTTGAGTTAACATCATTCATACACCACCGAATGTATTAAGTTCGGACAATCCCACCAGCTTTCTCCCTTTTGATCATATAAAGAAATGCTGAGACAAAGGGGTATAAATAGAAAAAAACAGATTAAATATTTTCATATTATCACAAAAATGTTGTTATTTAAATTTAACCCTGATTAGTTTTTTTATGCTGGTCAGCTCAAAAACTTTAATAAAAAACGATATGAATTATATAATTTAAATAATTTTTAAAAGTAAACATAAATCCATGAAAATTTTTCCTGAAGTAAACATTCACCCTTTTGAAAGTTTTTTTTTATATAAATAAGATTATCTTAAGGACAAATTGATATTTTTAAACAAAAAATGATCAAAGAAAATAAAAGGATATTTTGTCATTTAATCTGATTTTAAAATGAATTTAAGTAAATTTTTAACAGAAGATATCTCCATTTATTTTTTGTCAAACTTGAAAATATTTTATGCAAAATTATAATTTATGGGCCAAAGAACTCAAAATTGCTATATTTGAGATATTCATATGCAAAACCCCTCTAAAATACGTCTCAGCAGATTGTGTCAGGCCTCTGTCAAATGGATTTTTCGACCATCTAAACCATTTATATCATGAGTCAACCTCCATATGCTAATTAACATTAAAATCTAAATAGGCCCGATCAACGATTTGAATCGTGCAAAAGATGGCCGGAATAGCAACCTTAAAGTGGTGAAATGTGCAGCCACAACACATCACGTTGTAGCGGAGCTAACATCTCTCACATACTGCAGAATATATTAAACTCTAAAAATCCTACTATTTTCCTCCTTTAAGATGAAAGCATGTAATTGATCACATTCGTTAAATTAATATATTTTTTTCATATTAACTTAAAAATCGATTTAATGCTTAAAATATGAATCCCATAACTTTAATTTTACAAATATTTCCATTAATTAGTTATTAAAAATTTAATTCAAAATATTCAGAATTTAATATTTAATAATGATATTTTTAATGATTTAAATTTTATTAGTTAAATTCATTTATTTTATCTGAGCTTGCGATCCGTGTATTCTAGAGCCCAGGGCCAGATGTGCCTCGCAAATCTCTACACCGCATTCCACCCAAGCGGCGATTCCATCTTCGGAAAACAAAAACGCGTAGGGGCATTCTGGAACTTTCATAAAAGCGAAAGGGTAGTATTGGTATTCGCGGAAACTACAAAAACACCATTGGAAACGCTTCCGGTTTTCTATTCGGAATCTGGTCCTTCATCATCAATTCGCCCTTTGGAAGGCTTCCCTTTCTTCGCTCCTCTCTAGGGTTAGGGTTTTTGGGGCGTTTTCTGCTTCAAATATGGTGCAGAAATCTGCCTCTTTCCTCCAGATATCTTCCTTCTTTGTCCTTGAATTCCCCAACTCTTGCATGGCTTGAGTTAGGAATTCTTTTTTGGGTACTTTTCTTAGCCTCTCTCCTTCTTCGTTTTCTTCCTTTTGCTGTATTGTTTGGATGTTAGATTGCAATGTTTTTGGGCAAAGATTGGAATTTGGGTTGGAATTCATTGAGCTCTAGTCTTGTTTCTAGATTCATGCAAGGGTTTCTGTGTTTTTGAGAATATTTTTTCTGTCTTTCTATCACCTGAAGATGTTACTTCCAAGTTAAAAAGTGAAATTTTTTGTAATTAGTTGAATTAAGATCCGTGTTCCACGTATTACGGTAAATATCTGTGATTATGGGGTTTCGAAGGCCTTTTTAATCCAAAGATGGCACGTTTTTTATTGAAGCTATTGTGCTTGGTTTTGCAATTCTCCTTAATTCTTTTTTTGGGGGGTTTTGTGGTAGTGTAGGCATGTCTGCTTTGGTGGATTTCTTTTTTTGCAATTGTTGTTAGTTATGGTTCTTCGGTTTTGATGACTTGATAGATTTCATTGAGTTGAGGTAGAATTGCGGAGATGCTGATTGAGCTTTCATTGTAATGTATTGAATTCTGATCAGCTTTTCTGTCTCGAGCGAATTATGGTTATATTTAGGGCTTAACATCTGTCTTCGAGAGTAGATTTTGACTCCATATTTGGACTAAATTATAAATTCTTAAGTGTATAGCATTGTGCTATTGGATAAACACAAATTTCATGCACCTTCTTCTGCTAAGTCGTTTAAATTTTTTTTTCTTTTTTGAATTTGTCTCATGTTTATTATTCTATGAGTTTTTTGTATTCTTTTGGTAGAGACACCTGAGTGCTTTTCTCTTATTATTATTATTTTTTTTTGCTTACAGATTTTTTTCTTAATATTTTCTTGATAAAGATGTTTGTTGCATGCATTTCTATTTTTTTGTATTATTTCTTCTATATTTTCTTATTTTTTGCAGCTTTTCCCCATTTCTTTGTTTTTTAAGCTAAAGAACTTATAGTATTTGTATTTGTAATTCTCGTTTTTATTCCCTTACCTCTCTGTCTCTCTCTTTTATATTAAGTTTCTGAATTTCGATTTTCTGATACCCCCTGAGTAGCTACGATTTTCTGATACCCCCTGAGTAGCAGAGATTCTTATGCCAATCAGAATTGAAGAACTTAGCTATGGTTATTTTTGAGTTAGATCATGAGATTCATGCACAAATTTTTCTCATTTTAGAATTTTTTTGTGATTATTTCAATTCTCGAGGAAAGTATTGTGTTTATTGTTGAGGTGGATTCTGGGCTTATTTTGTTTGAATGATTTTCTGGTATAAGTTGGACTTTTGCTGCTTTCCCAAGTACTTGGTTTGCTGGTCTGTCATTTTCCTCATCAGAGATAGGTTAATTGCCATGTTTTAACTAAGAAGTCAATTTTGACAGATTCTCTGTTGCAATTATGAGAATTTCAAACTATTCTCAAATTTTGGCTTGAGAATAAGAATGCTGTCTGGCTGAATTGCCCCTCAAGAAGTTAAGGGCTATGCATTCACCCAAAAAGAATTTATTACAAATGGTTGTGCTTTTATCTCAATTTATCTTGTTTTCTTTCCCTTTCGTTTTCCTTTTACTGATATTTGGTTCTCAATGTTGCTAAGTTTTTCTGATTATTTGATCTCATTATAGAATTCTATTATAGAATTCTTAAAGGCTCGATTTATCAAATGTTGATTTTTACATTTTGTTATGGCGGAATTGGTTGACAACGTTGTTATATAATGGCTGTTGGAGGATTCATAATCAGGGATAGTTGTTGGGGGTGGTCACGCACGCAAATTTAGTGTCTGTGAATGCACCATTGGTTGTGTATGAGTAAAATCCTTGTGTAGTTTCAGTGAGAAATGTTGGAAAAAGTCTCTGAAGAACACAGTTAGATATTTCTTGGATAATCACAATTTTCTATCAATTTTCTAGTTAGATTCTTTAAGATTTGGACAAAGAAAAATGCTATCTTGTGCCGCTGGGTGTGCTCTTGCAGACATGTCATTGGTTCTAATATCTGTATCCTGTCTACCAAGCAGGGGTGGCAGTGCTAGTATGGAAAGGTACAATGGTTCGGAACATAGGACTGCAGAAATATACATGGTATCCATCATTGCTTTTGCATTATCATTCTCTCAAGATCTTTTCTATTGAATGCTCTTGTCAAGTTTAGTTAAAAATTCCAGCACCGATTCATATGTTCTGCATCTTTCAGATTGGGAATAATGGAATATTGGATGTAACTGTTCTATTGTCTTCAAGCATATCTGTATTGTAAGTGTTATAAAGCATGTATAATGGCCTGACAAGTTAAGAAGTTGGTCAAGCTAGGCCTGTTTCAAGCATGTCTGGTCAGTCACTCTTCCAGAAGATAAATAGAATTCAATTCCATAAAAGCCATGAAACCCGTTGCCATTTTGGAAATTCTCCTCTTCAGAGACTAGTCAGAAACTGTAACACAAGTTAATCCCAAAAGACAGAAAATGCCAAAAGAAAAAGGAGTCTTCAGAAAGAATATATACTTTAGTCAAATACAGAAAGGAATCTGTATGATTAATTTGCTATATTTGCTTTCAGATTCCAGGTGCTAATTCAAACTCAAATTTAGCAGCAACTCCACCACTTGAAGAAATTAGTGTCATGGACAATGAAATGACATCCGAGTTCATTGTTGACCAGGGCCCTTACTATCCTGCTGCTGCCAATTATTATGGGTATTATTGTACAGGTAAATGTTCAAAAATGTCTCAGTTCTCGGACTCCAACAGTTCTATTACTCATCTGTAGCTGATCCATGCATTTGTTTGGCTGTGTCTAGGATTTGAATCACCCAGTGAATGGGAAGACCACCATAGGTTTTTTGGGTTAGATGGTCCAGATCTCCATTACACGGTAAACATTTAATACCATATTGTTTTGGAAATAATTCATGCACCATCAGAGCTTTTTGTGAATCAATTAACCATTTATGATTTCTTGCAGGGTGTGCAAACAGAAAGTTTGCCTTATGTATATTATACACCTAGCTATGGATATGCACAGTCTCCTTACAATCCTTACAATCCTTACATTCCTGGTGCTGTTGTTGGAGTTGATGGCCCACTTGTAGGAGCCCAGCAGTACTACACTGGCCCCAGTTACCAGCACCCAGTTTCTTCTCCAGCTTATTTCCCTCTTGTTGTTCAGTCCTCACCTGATGTAATACCGAGTACTCTTGAACCTACAATGGTAAATTTGGGGGTGTCGAGTGCAAATAGAACTGACGGTACAGGTTTTAAGCATGCTTCTCCGCCAGCTTCTATGGGCTTAAGCATGCCACCTCCTTCGGCATCTTCTGGAGATCTGAGAACTGATTCCTCACAGGTTACTTCTCATCAAATGCCTCATCCTGTCAAGATATCTGAAGGGTCTCAAGCTGGTATGGGTCTGAGCAAGCTGTCTGCATCACACGGCTCAAACACTTCCAGCAATGTCCCAAATTTACCTTCTCCAAATGTCATCCAGGTATTTTATTTGTTTACACTGGTCTGTAAAAAAAGAAAAGCAAAACTGTTTCATAAAATTCCTAATCTCTGTGAACAAATCACACCCTGGATGTCTTGAAGACGACATTGGTGTAAATAATGATGTCTCACTTGAGTCTTCTAATTCTATACTACCTTTTGTTATCCTTGTGTGATTGATTTGATTAATTCCTGCAAACTGACTACTGAAATGCAGTTTACTCATTTGTGTAAGAATGTTCATACAGGGTAGAAGTCCTTCCAGTTTAGTTCAGCCAGTGGATCCCTCATCATTTGGACGGGCTTCATCTATCCATTCTCCGTTAAAAGTTACTCTGCCATCTAACAGTGGAATCACAGATTTTGGGTCCAATGCTCATGGATGGGCTGGAGCAGATAAATTTAGGCCTAGAGTGCAATTTAATGGAGTAATGAGCAATGGAAATGGAAACCCTGATGTGTTGGGAGAGCAGAATCGTGGACCCAGAACAAATAGGTCAAAAAATCCATGGATGCCATCAATTTCTGTTAAAGCATACACAACAAAGGCAGGCACCAGCAATTCTCAGGGTAATGTTGTTATTTATGCAGATCAGTACAACAGGGAGGATTTCGCATTAAACTATCCGAATGCCAAGTTCTTTGTTATCAAATCATACAGTGAGGATGATGTGCATAAGAGCATAAAATACAATGTGTGGTCAAGCACACCCAGTGGGAACAAGCGTCTGGATAGTGCATATGAAGAGGCCCAGAGAATATCTGGGGGAAGACCAGGGACCTGTCCTGTCTTTTTGTTCTTCTCTGTGAGTGGTCATCTTTGACACTTTCTGTCCTTCTCTGACAACTTCCTTTGCTCTTCTTCATTTTTGAATCTGAAGTTTGCCGGTGCAGGTCAATGCAAGTGGACAGTTTTGTGGGGTTGCAGAGATGATTGGGGCTGTGGACTTCCAGAAGGACATGGACTTTTGGCAGCAAGATAAATGGACTGGTAGCTTCCCTGTGAAGTGGCATATAATAAAAGATGTACCAAATACCAATTTTCGGCACATAATATTGGAGAACAATGAAAATAAGCCAGTGACGAATAGTAGAGACACGCAAGAGGTGTGTTCACAAAACCCAGATAATCTTCATTTCTGCCAAAATGTGTCTTAGCAGTAGACCATGTTTTTGATGATTAAATATTTCAAGCAGTGCTATATTATGCCCATAGCAGTGTTTATGTGTAAAGATACCTTGTGGTATGCAATGATTTTAATGATTTAGCATTGCAAGTCAATCACCAAGTAGTGCCTTCATATAGGCTTTTAGTTGCTTAGGTTTTAACTTATATGCTCCTTGCCTCTTTTTTTGCAGGTAAGATACATGGAAGGCATGGAGATGCTTAGCATATTCAAAAACTATTCACAGAAGATGTCCATACTCGATGACTTTATGTATTATGAAGACCGACAGAAACTCATGCAGGCAGAGAAGTCCCGGCTGCTTGGTAAAACCTATGACACATCATTCTTTTTGCCTGCAATGGTTCCGCCCAACATGCGTAGTTTCCCGGCTAACCAACCTACAAAGGCAGATGAGAAACCCATGCGGGCCATTGATCTGAGCAGCTCTGGGAAGGTGTCCCTTAGTGATGAGAAGGTTACCACTGAGAAAATTTTCCAATGTGATGAGAAGGCTATCAGAGGGAAGACAGCTGCTACCAATGTGAAAGCTATCCAAGGAAAGCTGCCCCCTAGAGAGGAAAGGGTTGTCTCAGGAAAAACAACCCTGAGTGATGACAAGGTTGTCTCTGGCAAGACTGGCCCTAGTGATGAGAGGATTAGCTCTGGGAAAATGCTTTCTAGTGATGGGAAAGTCATATTAGGTAAGAGCGATGCAAAAGTTGCTTCTGGAAAGCCATCCCCAAGTGAAGAGAAAGTTGTTTCTAAGTTTGATGCCATCAATCCATCAAGTCCTGAGAAGGATGCTAAGCATGAATTGGTGGTAGGTGTGAACGATGCCCTGAAAATTGGTTCCATCTCTATGGATTCTAAGGATGTCAAGGAAGGTAACACTAACAATGACATGGGGCTGGTTGTTGGAAGTACTGCACTGATTGATGTTGTAACTGTTGGCTCGGTGCCCATCAAGGTCAATGGTTATGGTGAATCGTCATCCAGCATTCTAACCGTGGGTTCAATTCCAATTGACCCCAAAGCAGTAAAGATTAATAAGCAGGCCGTATCAGCAAGCAATGTCTTGGGAAGCTGAGCTGCATATTTGTTGTGCCCGATGCGAACTTTCATGTACCAGGATCTGAATCTCAAAGCAAACAAGGTTGCTGTGGTGCTTGGTCCGGCCAAACAATTATTCTACAGCTTCTAAAAATGACCCAATTGTACCATACTTTGCTAGGTCGTATTTTTAGGCAGTTGGAATGGCTTTTATAGAGTTGTTTTATGTTTAATGGCTCTTCTTATTTATTTGTGTGGCGGATGGAACTGCCCATTGGTGGGTAGCCTTTTGCTATTAGCTTGTTTGGTGTCTACCATTCAGCATGGTGGGGATTCTTTATGTTGATGCTGACATTTGCTTGCAAGTTCACAGGTTGTAGGTTTTCCTTCTTTTCTCTTTCAACTATAGAATCAAATACAGACACAATTTCTTTTCAATGAGTCCGTCCTTGTTATTCATTTGCGTTTTTGATCTGACCTTCATTTTCTATCAGCTACAGACTTTGGCTTTGATAGCAAATGAGAGGTTTTGTCTCTCTGGTTACTGTAATGTCTTCTGCGGTTGCCTGTACGAGGGCAGTGTTTCACGCCGTCTCTAGGGCTTTGTTTATGTTTGTGTGGGGGATCGCAATAGGTAATACACCTATATTGGGTTGGTGGTGGATAGTGACTCTCTTTTTGCTGCGAGTTCAAGGCTGGCTGCAGCCTCCCTGTTCCCATCAGGGGATGGTCAGGCCACGCCAGTGTTTATGCTTTCAAGGCGCCATGAATTGCAAGGTGTGCGTCTTCATTCCACCATGGTTGAAATGTCATCCGCCCTTTCCGATCTCTCTCTACATCTCTTTACGAACCGTGTAGAGCCCTCTTATGGATGTGATGTGAAGAGTTTGGAGTCCTCAGTCCTGTTCCAGAAGATTTAAGTTTTTGAAAAATTAGGCCTTGGTGCTTAACGAGGAAAAATGGGAGCATATGCATATTCTTCCCCGTTCTACCTACCTTCAATTAAAGCCACATTCATTTATATTGTCTTACATAAAAATTTAACTTTTCATTTATCATTATTTCCACTTTCGATCATTACCTCTTCTTATCTTTTCATGGAAGAAGTTTATTTATTTTATCTCTAAGTATTTTTTCTTTTTAATCATTATTTTATTTCCTGTCAACCCCATGGCACATGTGTAACTGATAATATTCTAACCACTTTATTCTTTTTATCTTATTTTCAAGTCAAAATGTAAAACTTATGAATATGATTATTTATTATTTTTTTCCTTTTTCAATAAATTGTTGCTTAATAAATATCGCACTGGATCAGTTTTAATACCCAAACATAATCTTTTTTTAGAACATAATTTTCTCATTGTTTTTGCGTTTGTAAAATGTCAATTTATCTAATACCTCGCTTTGCGTCTATCTAAATTTCTCTACTTTATAAACTATACTCTTCATTATTTGATTTGACAAAGGATTTTAGAGAGATGTGTTTAAATATTCTAAAGTTTTCATTACAATTTTTTTAATAAAATATTATATATATATATATTAAACGAATTTTAAAATTGAAAACTTTGTTTACTTCTTTGTTAAACACTTTTTTTTAATTGCATAAGAGACGTAAAAATTCCTTTAAAAATAAATCTCCCAGATCAACACATGTTCCTCTGGCTCTTTAATACTCCCCTTCGTTGCCATTCACTCTCTCGAGTCTCGACCATTCGGGCGAAAAGGAATGTGTGTAAAAGAATCCCATCTTCTTCGCGGCGCGTATCTCTTCCTTCTCCTCATGTTCTCCTCCTCTTCCTTGCCCGGCACGCTTTCCGAATGTCGAAAATACCCTCGCATTTTCAACTTCGGCGACTCCAACTCAGACACGGGCGGTCTCGTCGCGGGCCTCGGCTTTCCAGTCGACCTCCCTAACGGCCGTTCCTTCTTCCGTTGCTCTACCGGCCGCTTGTGTGACGGCCGTTTGGTGATCGACTTTCTCTGTAAGCTGCGTCTTTTCCATTTTCCAGTTTTGCCCCTACGAGCTCAAATGACCAAAATGAACCTCTGAGGGATGATGGACCCCGTAAAAGTAGGCATGAGTTGGTCATTTTCCCTGACTGTGACGGCAAGATGCACGCCACCGCTTGTTAATGCAACTGGTCGTCAGCGTCTTGCACGTGTCAGATCATATCCAACACGTGTGAGAACCAGGGTGTTTCATATGATGGACCTCTCGGGTCTCATATGCGTATGGGACGGTTCACCTTATCCGTGCATGATGTGCAACCAATCGCAGAGCAATGGAAATTTTCATATTGGCATGCGGCTTTAATTGAATATTGAAAAATAGCTTATACATTTTTATTTTTACGAAGTAACCTGTAAATTGTCGGATTGCTGCCTTTGCCATTGCATGCTTAATGGTAGCGTTTGGGACAAACGGCTGTAGATGAAACTGAGACTGTCTAACCGAAAAACACATCACATCTGATTTGCACACGTGGGTTGGTGTCGTGGAAAGATACGCTTGTCGGTCGATGCAGAGTAATTGGATTTTCTACTCTGGCGGAGCGTCATAGATGATATGCATGCATGCCGTGGCAAGGGGTCCATCGTAGCATGAATGATTCAGACTCAACTCCATGATATGTGATCAAAAGCTGAGGCCTGTATGACGCTGTTGACGGGGTGGAAAAGGGAGTAAAAAGTAAATGCATTTTAGCTGCTTGTAGAAAAAGCAAAAGGCTTTAAAAACATAACAATAAGGATATATATGTTTTTTTCTTTCTTTCTTTTTTTTCTTTCTTTCTTTTCTCAATGATTAGTTTGGATGCATGTCCTTTTTTATATTGTTCAATATGATGTGATATTTAATTATTTCAATTATTGTCACTTTTTTTCCTCACCTTTCCTTATGTTTTTTATTGTAAATCTTATCTTTTTCAATAATTTACTATATCTATTTTGTTTTTATTTAGATAGTCCTCATTTTACATTTACTTGTCAACCCAATCTCGAGGAATAGAATTTATTTATTAAAAAAGAAACTTATTGGTGGCAAAGATATAATTAATTAATACTTTTAGGTGAAAAATTGGGTTCATGATGGAAAAGACAAATTAACTATAAAGACGGTAAAATTGAATAGGCTGTATTTCCTCCTTTCGTTTGATGTACAAAGGGGGGCAAAAGGTGGTTGGTTGTGTTATATACACAATTAAAAATGCCATTACAGTATAAATATGTTGGTTGAATAATAGATACATGAAGACTGTGTGATCTCTTCTTTGGATTGGGAAAAATGAAGATCTTGATTGCAAAGGCTGTAATTTAATTGCAAATTGGAAAGAAAAAAGATATACTGGGCTGTCAATCCAGTTAAATTATTTGCTCACAAGCACTATTTGGTTCATTTCTTCATTCTTTTAAGGTGCAAGTTTGAAAATGGACTACCTGAGCCCATATCTCGAATCTGTGAGTTCAAATTTTTCCAATGGAGTGAATTTTGCAGTAGTTGGTTCCTCTACTCGGCCTACATTTGTACCTTTCAACTTGAACATTCAAGTGCTTCAGTTTCTTCGGTTCAAAGCTCGCGTCCTTGAAGTTTCCAGAGGTATAGCAAAAGCAGAAATTAAATGCATTGCATTTAGTTACTTCTCTCGTAATGTGGACTCCTTTCATCCTTCATCTAGCACTGCCTCCCTTTTCAACATGTCCCTGATGTAAGTTTTCCACACTGCAAAGATTAGCTTTTTGACTTTTTCATGTTTCCCAGGATCAAGTCATTTAATTGATGATGCTGGGTTCCGCAATGCTTTATATGCATTTGACATTGGACAAAACGATCTCTCCAATGCCTTCTCTGCAAAGTTATCCTTTACAGAAGTTGTTGGAAGGATCCCATTAATCATTGGAGAAATAAAAAATGCAATTATGGTAAGTTTGCTTTTTCGTGTACACAGTTCTGTTACTGTCCAATTGTAAGTTTTAGAATTCCACGGTTGTTTTAGGACCTAGACATAATTTATTCAATCAGTTTTCCAGATTTCCCTTTTGATTCTTGTGGAGTATAGGACAGTTTGGACCCCAAGAAAATAAAAGCTTTTCTGTTCAGACATTTGAGGAACATGGGATTACCCTCCTAGGTAGTTCATTGAAGTGATGATGGCTAGAAATACCATGCAAGTGGCACATTATGGCCATTAGTGGAAGTTATTTACTGGCCTTTCTTGTTAACTTTGGTTTGGATAGTGGTCAGATATTATGTCCTGGATGTGCTCATTCCCCACCTTATTATTTGCAGTTGCTGGATCTGAGATAATAAGGCTTAAATAAGAAAATAAGATTCTGAGGTTGTGTTTGGATCCACCATTGGGCAATGACTAGTTCAATAGAGTGGAAATGACCAAATTAAAGTTGGTTTAGGTTGTGTATGGTTGTGAAGAGTATTGTGATACTTTTGGACCTAGAAAGTTTGTAAATTTGAGGTGTTGCCATATCTTCTTCGGCACCAAATTTCATTTTTCAATTGAATGGTACGGCCTTTCAGTTCTAGTTTCTGCTATTTCCCATGTAGAAGCCGTTTTAGTTTGCCAATATTTAATTAGAAATCCGAGTTGTCAGTTTGCAGAATATGGTTGGTTTAATTATGGTCTCTGAATCCAAAGTGGGGTTGTTGGTCTAGTCACCTTGGAATCTGATGAGACGGGCTTCATCTTTGCTGTCTAATACAAATGCAGGCGGTATACAAAGAGGGTGCAAGGAATTTTTGGATACATAATACTGGTCCTCTGGGCTGTTTACCTCAACAACTTTCATTGTTTAACAAAGATAACAAAGACCTTGATCCTCATGGGTGCCTCAAGTTATTCAATGATGCTGCGAAAGCTTTCAATAGTGCATTATATGCACTTTGTGACAAAATGAGATCTGACTTGAAGGATGCCACCATAGTTTATGTGGATATCTACGCCATTAAGTATGGTCTCATCTCCAATTCTGCCAAATATGGTAAGTTCCAACTCTCCACCATGCAAATTTAAAGCCAAAATTCACCTGGTCTGTCATTTTATCTACCTGATATTTGGTTGCTGATTTTTTCTTTCTCATCTTTGTTATTCCCTGATTTTTACAGAAGACCAAAAAAGGAAAAAAGATGAACAAGGGAATTATATTCTGGGGACAGATGTATCTACCAAACACAAATTTTCCCATCAATGCAAACATTTGCCATGAGATCTAGTGCCCAGGAAATAAATAGATTCTTTGGAAAATACTCTGGGAAAAACAGGAATGACATGCACACTGAGCAATGTATTTATGACACACCGATTGGTCATGAAAATCAATATTGGATTTTCAATGGGATCTAAAACTCAAATATGCAAAGTTCTACATTTCTTTTACCTATTCCTAT
>JAYJMB010063439.1:13329-25850 GCA_036873735.1 Pouteria campechiana
GAAAATCAATATTGGATTTTCAATGGGATCTAAAACTCAAATATGCAAAGTTCTACATTTCTTTTACCTATTCCTATCTGTTGTTACAATTCTTTCACATAAATACCTAGGTGCAGTTTAATGTATTGATTACCAACCGATTCCATTGGGATGGATATCTCACTGTGCTTTTGGGACAGCCGCTTGTCAGTGAGTCCATTGAAGTGACTTAATTTTCTGTGTTTACCATGTATAACAATCATGTTAGCATATGTTGACCCGAATTTCGCACAAATCAACATTTGGATACAAATTCAGACAAAACAGCTTGCAACCTGCATCATCTTTTGGGTCATTGAAATGTAGCAACTCTCAACTTGCTTGCTATTCATTCCCACAATTTCATTTTGCCTTATGACCATGCTCTGGCATGCATAAAGGAGCTCACAGGGAATTTCATCCATCTACTGCTATTTCACTCTGTAGGTTTCAAGAGTCCACTGATGGCATGTTGCGGCCACGGTGGACCTCCATACAACTACAATATCAACATAACTTGTGGCCAAACAGCCTATCAAGTCTGCGATGAAGGATCGAGATATATAAGCTGGGATGGAGTGCATTACTCGGAAGCTGCCAATGCAATCATTGCATCTGAAATCCTCTCCACTCACTATTCTCAACCCAATTACAAGTTCAACTACTTCTGCCAAGCTTGAAAATGCAAAATGTTGTAATACCAACCATATGCTTTAATCAGCATTTTTGTTCGTTCCGACCTGTTACTTTCAGGTTTTCATGGACTTCTAGTTACAGACAGAATTCAATGTCAGATGACTGGTTTGTAGGGATTCATCCTGAGTCTGATTTGTTTATGGTTGAGTTGGAATGTTGCAAAGTCATTGCAGAATGCATCCTATATTTATAGCAGGGGTTATGCTACTTCAGTTAAGATAAATGATATTTATGATTTATAAACAATTTTACGAAGAATCAACACGAATTGTTAATTGAAATATAGTCTTAAATTTTTCTAGAATTGGATTAAACTGGATGTTTAGAATTAAGATGAGGTTTAGGCCCGGTTGGAGTTTTTAAAAATAAGGTTGCATGTGGCTTGGGAGAGATTGATGGACGTCATCTTGAGCATTGGGAAGGGTCGAGCTGTAGGCCAGGCTGATTTTTCTGAATTGGGGTTATGGGCCTAAGATTGGCCCACAATACTCGCCCGTCATGTAATGGTGACGTACGGAACGCAAATACACTGGCGCGCATGCATCTCTGTCGTCGCGTAAGTGAGTCATTCGGCGACACGTGGCAGCGAGAGCTGCTCGTTTGGTGCGCTGTCTTGTAAATGGTGCTTGCTTGGATGATCAGGTCTTAACCGTCGATTCACGATCATCCGATGCATTGATCTTCTGTATATACTCATTAAACGTGTTCACGTGGAGCAATCAAGATGGGCCAGGGCCCATAGGTTGAACGATCGGAAGGTTGAAAACCCCTCATCAGCTGAAGTGGTTAGTTGATTCTACGTGTTCCAGGTTCTACCGTATCATTTCCCGCGAACTCAACCCAAGGTGCTGTCCAGCACTGCGTACAAACGGTGGACGTTTCCGTCCTTGCGATTCAAAATGAGGGCCCACTTTTCGATAATCCGGACACTTATCATAGCATCCGATGGTGCGGATCAAAGATTTTGAAATTGATGTTTGGTTAAAGAGTCATCACCTGCTCACAAAATCATATTTCTTTTTACAACAAGCCCCTATTTTATATTTACCATGAAATGATTATATTCGATGGACGGACTGGATGTACAAGTTGAATGATGTGGGACCCACAAAGCTGGGTTTTAGTGTGGATTACAGAAACATATTTTTCGGTGGAAGCTTGATGACGGGGAAACGTACTTCTCTCTGTTATTTCACTCGCTCCTCCTGTCCTTCCCACCATTCCTTTCCTCTTCCTTTACCTTCCGCTTCTGCGGTTGCTTTCCAGGAAGGCCAGGAGAGAAGCTGGAAATCTCAGGTCAGGATATCTGCATATTTCTTTCTTTTCTTTTCTTTTCTTTTCTTTTTTCCGGGGTTTTGTCATTTTCATGCTCGGATTTTCATTTGCGGCAGTTACAGTGGTAGAGAAAGCACACACCTTTCGCTTTATACAAATCGCGTAGCGGCATTTTCTGTGTTCACTCTTCTCCTTTCTTCCATCTATTCCCTCTGCATTGCGGTTTTTGGTTTCAAGTTGGGATTTTTTTGGTTTTTGTTTTTGGAATTCTGCCGCAGCGAGTTCTGCCATGTTTAAAGCTAGCTGCAATCTATCTGGCATGGTTGGGACGCTTGCAGAATCTATTTGGGAATGGGAGAAGATGATGTAGGGAGAAAATCAAGCAATTGAGAGGATTTAGGGGGAGAATATGAAGTTGTGTACTAACGAATTATTTGACCTCGAGAAGTTCTAAATATGCATCTCAGCTTCTGGACAACCAAACTCATAGCGTGTTGGAACTGCCGTCCTTTCAATGACCCTAGCCTGTTGTCATGCATTGGTTGAATTTAGATCATTGACTATAAATTTCCATTTCAAGCCGCCAAATGGTGGGTGATCATCTAATTGCTTGATTGGGGAAATATTTGGTTGCATGCACTCTATGTACCTGTTAACTTAGGCGACTTGTAGGTGATTCATTCGTTTACAAAATGCCCCCAGATTCGTAATACAATATCAAAAGTTCACAAGGTGTTCTTTTCATTGTATAGGACAATATGGTGGATTGTGGCAATAATGAGCATTCTTCAGGTCAAGAAGTTGATATAGAACTCAAACCAAAGGTTGAGTTGGATTTGGAGCTTCCTCCTGAGCCAGCCTGCATGAAGCCTGATGAGGTGCCTCTCTCATTTATAAATGTTTAAATTCTATGTTGAATTAAGTTGCTTAAAAATTATGGAAAAGTTGTTTGGTTGAGCATTTTTTATCCAAACAAGCACCCTTGTGGCTTCGTATCTTTTGATGATCCAAATCTTTTATAATATCAGGGCATCAATTGGGGACAACCCCAAGGGTCTCTTCCAATGAGAATCCTGATGTTCAATTTACTTAAGGATGGCCCCCACTCTCCGATTCTACTGCTGGATGGAGTTGCCATTCATCTGACAGGATCACCCTGTGAGGAAGATATATGGAATGCCCTCCCCATTGTTATTTTACTGAAAAGTGGTTATGCAAGGGCTGACTAATCAAAACAAGATCTGTATGTATAAAGGAAGCAAGCCCTGGGAATTTTCATCATGCAAAGAAATCTAAACATGAGTGTACAAAATCAACCATGGAAATTGGGAAAAAAAAAAAGTAGGCATAGCAGCCCCATCATAACTTACATGTTGTATCTGCTTTTACCTGTCAATAGCAACACATCAATTTTTATAGATTGATGCAGGAAAAAAGAAGGAAGGTTTTGTGGGAAGTAAAATAATTAGTCTTGGCAAAAGACTCATTCTTGAGATCTTCTTTTTTGGTTATGTAGACTTTTGATTGGATCTGTTCTTATTCTTTACCTTCATCCACCTAGCTATCGTGTAATGAATGGTCTTATGGCATACAAAATCAACTGAGGCCATTATATTCTTAAATTTTCTTTCTTTTTTCATGTGCAAATGCATGTGGTGTGTGCTGTTGATCAATAAAGGAAAACATAGATCAACTTGTTTGAAAATGAAGCACATCTCCTTCAATTGGGCACCATGATCTGCAATTATTCTTGCCTCCAATATTGATTTCAACATGATTATTTTGTAGTTATTTTAAATCTCCAATCAAAACAGTGCATATGCAAGGCTGATCATTGGATTGTTAATGTGGTTCCAGGAGTGGGCAGTAATGTTGCTGCCTGAATACAAATGAGGCTGAGTAAATGGTCTGATTGGAATTCATGCTCTTATGTCCAATTGAATGGTCTGTCTAAGGCTCTGAGCCTCTGACTAAGCCTATTGGATTTTGGAGGCTCACAAGTCCAACTGGCATCATTTTTTAGGGTGCAATGAGTATCATCGCTTTATAAATGACAATCCTTGTCTAGGCCTTATCTCAACTAATTGGCTCAGCTATATTGATTTTGCATTGTTATTTGGATCAATTCTAGTGATTGTTAAATACATCCACTAGAATGATAAAAAGGGACCAGTATTATGTAGATGCATAAGTATTTTGTGAGAACAATTGCTTGTGAATATGCTTCTTGTGGACTTAGGTTCAACACATATCAACTTTTGAATGTTAATGGTTGAGACTCGAGACTCTAAGATGCTTTTGGGTGAGTGTTGAATTAGATTGTCGTAATGTAGTTACACACACAAACACACTCAATGGCAGTATTACCATTGTGATGTCATGTGATGTTTGTGTCACAAGACTCATTTACAACTTATGCATCAGATGTTGTACACATTCCAATAATCGGGAGCTGTATAACTGGTCTACCACAACCCAATGAACAAGTTAGGAAGAGACACCACCTTTGATTTTGACAAGGGCCCAGCAGACTTGTAGAAAGGGGTGTTGTCTGCCTTACTTGTCAATGCTTAAAAAAGTGATGCCTTTTCCATACCCATCCTGTCACGTCTCATAAATGTCACTCTTTTCCTTGGTTGTTGCCACTCATGAATTTTAGATCAGCCTGTTTCTGGTCTCTTTTGTCCAAAGATGGCTTAAACTACCCTTGGGCTGACAACAACTTGGAATCACCATAGCTTACACCTTATAGTGATGCTAATGCTATGTTGGCTTGTTCCATGGGGTAAAACCCATCCAGATCACTGCATCTTCTAATGCATTTAGTTATGCCATCAAATCTGATTTAAATGCTTTGCTGTTGAGGATTTAAATATTGCTCATCTCTCTTTTTTTCATTTTTTATTTTGTGGTAGGGAAATGTTGCAAGCTCATCTTGGAGTCATTTGAAATCGCATTTTGTGGCCATGGGTTTCTCGCCTGCTCTTGTAGAGAAGGTGCTTGACGAGAATGGTTAGTCAATACAGATAGGCACATATGCCCCATTGAATATTTTTAAAGCTAGCATGCTTGTTAATCTCTCCTTCTTAACCTGTCTGTAACCTGCTTCTCATACACATGCCAAGCAGGCACAAACCAATCCTTGTGGTGATCCTGCTTGGATGGTGAGACTTTGAAATTCTAAAGGAGTGAATCATCAAATCTTGGAGTGGAGGATTTTCCATAAAAAAGACTTGTGAATGATTTCATGGAAATTTTCCCTTTCCATTTTGAAAACTCTGTAATCATCTGTTTTCTCTCCTTCATAATTGTGTAATGAAAAGAAGAAAGGTTGTCAGGTTGGTGAGACTTCACCATAAGGCCTGTTCATATCATGGTCTATCTGAATTTCACTGGGCCAGACTTTGTGCCTGTTTGCCATTTGTGAGAATCAAACTAATAAGTGAACTTAGACAAAAATGATAAATGCCACAGAATAATCTTATCTCCTAACCGCATGTGACTTTTTCATACCATACTTTATCATCATCATCAAAAGCTATTTTTCCACCTCAGTGAGGTCAGCTACATAGATCCTGTTGTGCCACTGCTGTTGATCCTGCACCATTACCATTTCTTATCAGTTTATCCATTAATCGACTATGTGAAATGCTTCTCTGATTATTTTATAGCTTGGAAGGTATTTTGTAACCAATTACTTGTTCTGGAATTTAATGATTAGGTGATTCTTATTTCTGGTATGTAGGTGAAAAGGATGCTGCTGGAATTTAATTATTAAGTGACTTTTATTTCTTATACGTAGGTGAAGAGGATTTTGAACTGTTGCTAGAGACTCTTTTTACGTACACCGTAAGTGTCCTTGAATACCAAAAACTTATGGTTAACTGTTCTGGTATGATCATGAAGATTTGAAACTCACTAAAGTTACTTTTAAGGTTGTGTTTGGGTAAATGTAAATATAGACCAAAATTTGATGTGATGTTTGCTTACCTAACCTATTTCTAACGATCATATTTTTTCCTCATCATTACCTGTATTTCTCATCATTAATTCACATTTATTTTGTCCTTATTTTATGGCTTATATCATTCTCATATTCTGCTGACAATATTTGCATTTCCTTTTACATTATGGACCCTTAGGACCCGTCATGGCTTACAAGGACTTTAAATTGGCTGGTCAATAGCTGCTCTTTCTGCAGGGCATGAAAAGGATACCCTTTTTCATTTTGTTCACCATGTGACTTGTTAAAGTCTTTCATTATTATGGAAACAATTGGGGTGCAATTATATCCTATTATCTAAAAATCTGAATCAAATCATGACTTTGACGGTGTTCTATATTTTATATGGTTACCGGAATTAAAAAGAAAAAAGAATCCTTTTGCAAACTGCAAATTCGACAAATCTTATTCTGGTACTTCACACAATTTATTTTTCTTCTTTTCCTTTTCTTTCTTTCATTTTTTTTGTTTCTTTTCCTTCTTTTCTCTCTGTTGACTCTTTTCACAGCCCCATAACACTATGGTAGTCCTGTTATTTCTAATGAACTGCATATAAGATCTCAACTTGTCAAGCATCATTAAGATGTCCCACAAATTACCCGCCATTCATGTTTGTTACTCTTCAATCTGTCTGATAAGTAAACCTTGGAAACATTAATATGTGTCTTTAATTTGTCTGCTAAAACTTTAATCAACCTCAAAAGTATGAAATGTGTGAATCCTTTGTGGTAGCATTTTAAATTATTTGATTGCAGTATTATTATTATCACAAAAGATGTTAATTATTGAGCTGGTTTTTCATGGGAATCAAATGAATTATAGGAATATTTCCCCTTTCGAATGTTGGTAGATAGGCCAAAGAACAATTTCAACATCGAAACACAGGCTATGTACTTGACCTGCAATCTTGAACGTGTATGATTTCGTGGTTCTATTTCTTCTGCAATTTCTGATGCATGGCCTATGTCAAGCTTTCATATGGTTATTCTTGTCTTTGTGTTGGTTTTTAAATGATATTTTATTGCAATTGCTTGAGACAGTCTATGTTCTTTAGAATACTGGTCTTCTTGTCTGCCCTGCAATTCCATGAGTGTTGGGCTATCATGTTCATTTTACACATGATACATGGTTGATGAAAAGAAGATGCTGAAATGAAAAGTTTCTTGCTTTTAATTGTTGTAATTAACTGCATGGGGCAGAAATACATGGAATCTGCATTTTGCTTCTTTGGATATGGGATATGGAAATTATCATCCAGCGATACCAAATATTCTCTCTGGTCAGCAGTGGGTTGTACTTCTGCCTGCACATAATGCTCTTTTAATAACTGAGGAGTCTGCACTATAATGTTAAAGATTCTTTTTTCCATTTTATTATTACATAAATAGGAAATAACTTTTCCGTTCTGTTTGTATAATTTTTGGAATTTTCTATTACTATGCCTGCGTTGTCATGTTTCCCATTCCGTTTTTGTGTTTTCTTGTAAGTTCTTGGAGCATACTCAAGTTGAGTTATTGCAAAATTATAAAAGATGAAAGAAGTTGCAGCTGTTATACTGATTGAGGTTCATTTATTAGGCTCTTCAAAAATCAAGTTCTGAAACTTCAGACTTTCAAAATGGTGTAGTTAGCCCCTGCAGTGCTGAGAATGGTTCACCTGTTGAATCTTCTCCATGTGATAGTGAGGATATTGAGGTAATAGACAATGTTTCTATTTGGTTGCTTAAAATTGTTCTTTCATTTATGGTAATGCTTTGCTTGTCATCTAGCTGCATGTAATACCATGAGGCCCTACTACTGACTTGCTTGTCAAAATGACTTCGGATCGAGATTGCCTTGAGGATCATTGAGATTGCTCTTAGTCTTGGAATATTTTGCAAGATAAGTGATCATCCTTTCTGGGTGGGCACCTCTGCTTGAGGTCTTTCAATCCTTTTCTAATGGGGCGGCTGTTGAAAGTGAGGCAGGCAAATTATTCAAAATGACAAACAGCAGTGGAAGTTGTAGAAAAGACTCTCAAAGACTTCCAAAATAAATAAAATATCAATTTTTGGTTGTGATTGTTGACTGGTGTTAGCTCATAATTTCCTTCTGCCACCTGCTTCAGGGGCTAGATGATTCTGCTGAAGCTCATGTTGGCAAAAAAGATTCTTTATTGAGGATGAATTTCTCCAAGGTAGAAGTGGAAATGGCAATTAACGGGCTTGGTATATAAAGCTTTCCTCCCATCTCTGAATTCATCTTTCATATCTTGAATTTGATAATATCTGCTTCATTTTATTATTAACTTCTGTTAAATAGAGCTCCCCCCCCCTTTCCGTCATCTTTATTTGACTATATTTGATTCATTCAATTATTTCATGATCTTCAAATATTTGTTTGAATGATGCAGGAACATCATCCTTGATGTTACTCATTCCTTCTTTTGTTGAGTTCTTTTCATTATTCCTTCCATGGCATGCTTCATTTTGCTGGCTTGAAAACATCATCCTTGACGTTACTCATTCCTTCTTTAGTTGAGTTCTTTTCATTATTCCTTCCATGGCATGCTTCATTTTGCTGGCTTGAATTTGTACAACTATTGTGGTTGCATTGATGATCAACAGTTTTGCCACTTCACATTGTTCATTCTACATCTTACATTTCAGGTGAAGATGCTTCTATATCTGAACTTGTTGACTTCATAATTGCTGGCCAAGTAGCTGAGGCTTCTGGAGAAAAGGACATGGATGTTAAACCTCCTGTGAAGGTACCATATTATGCATGAAATGCACTTTCCATTGCTAGTGCACACCAATTCAATCTCATGGGTTAGTGCAGAATTTGCAAGCTACCATTGTAGCTATGTCTAGAATTTTGGTGTAAGTGAAGGAGAGGAAATTTTCTGGCTTAGTATTAGTAGGAGCTATTTCTCATCCTTAGTGTGGCAGTTGAAATCTGTTCTTTATGGTGCTAAGATTTAGGTGTAATATGGGGTAGATTGGTTTATGCCTTTCTTTGTATGCTACTTTCTCATTGTGCATCCCATTGATAAAATTATGGGACCGAGCTTGAAGTCTGCTTCTAATTCCAAAAATGACCCATCAGGGTTATAGCTTGGTTTCCCCATCCAATCATATGAGCATTTTGTTTAATTAGGTTAATGGATTTTCTTCTTTCATCCCTATATATCTGCTCAATTTGGTCCATTGGTGTTCATCGATATTTTCATTGTTTTCATGGTTCACTCTTCCAAATTTTGTTTCTGTCTGACCTTAGTTGGATCTGTGTATAAATATTTGTAACTGTCAGTTATTATTTTTCCCTACATGGTCTGCATTCACTAGTTGTGCAACTTGTGCTAAGGCACATTGTGGGGCTTGATTGTGGCGGTGCCTTGTGTCTAATTGTTTATTTATGGGTATCCTCCTTTATAGAGCTACCAACTTTCATGCATGCATGGAGGTGCTTGACACCAACTTCTTTGCTTGCCATGGACCCTCTATGACCAATTTTGTTTCTTGGCTGTGTATTACTAACCTGTCTGGGTTGAATACTGAGTGGAACTGCAGTGGCAGATTCGTAGTGTTAATCTCAGACTTCTTTTTGCCTATTTCAAGAGTTGAAGTGAAGTTCAGCATTTGGTAGGTTCCCTGCCATGTGGGAAGTTCCTTACATTCTTTCAATTATGAATCTTTACATTTCATAGTAAGTTATCAAGCACTTCCAATAATCCTAGCCATCCTCGTATCTCCCAAAATATGCTGATTAGTTCTTTGATACTGCTTAAAGTACAATTTATGCAATGCGATTTTTTTTTCTGAAGGCATGCTAGTGCAAACTAGTTCTTCATTGTATCCTATGAATGGGGTTATAAGTGAATCTATGAATAAGGTCATAAGTGTGATAGTGCACCTACCATAATGCTCTTCCATGTAAAAATAATTGATGTGGAAGCAATATGCCACAATTTGTAAGGAGTGCCTAGCTTCTATATGTGACTGCATCTGTTCTGCAGATTCTGACTCATATATGCATTCTCCATGGTTCTCTATCAATCACTTGAGAATGCTTTCTAACATGAATTTCATTTCTAATTTTCAGATAATTACCACTGACAATTTGTTTGGGACTATGGATAAGACACTCCGCTTGCTTGACATGGGCTTTTCAGAAGATGAAATTTCTGCCGCTATTGATAAATTTGGTCAGTTTCATCAACTTCATCATTTATCTTTAGAAAAAAAATTGTTATCATTTTTATCAAAGTTGAAGGTCCGATTAGGAGAGGCACAATATTAGAATTTATCACAAGAATGTGACATAAATGGCACTAAATGATGCAGATGGATCAACTGAGAATAAATGTAGTTTAAAGATATTTATAATCTAGTTCTAGGCACATTGGTGTTAAGGACTTAAATTGGCGATAATGATCAAGAAACTACTATAGTTTTTACCACATTAACTTGAATAATAATCCAAATTGTTATTTTTTCCTCCATTTTAATGTGACAATGGACATTGTTGAGGCTTTACATGCTTTCAGGTGAAGATGTTCCAATTGGGGAGCTAGCTGATTCAATCTTTGCCAACCGAATTGCCAAGACATGTTCGGAAGAAGATGATGTATATCTCCCTCTACAGAATCAGTTTATAACTCTCTGCTTAAATACTTTAGTTTGTTAATAACTGCTGTTATGGGATGAATGGGCAGTCATCCTTCTGGACTTGTACATAAATCTGACTGGGAAGGTAGCTTTCAAATTGAAGGGAAATTCTATAAGATGGCAGTGGGATGTGCAATGCTTAAATGGAAAGATGTCCAGTGAAGGCATAGCATGTTCATCAGATGTGCATGGTTCAAATTAGGGTGTTTAAATGGATTAGTGGCAAGGTCAAAGTTTAGAGCTAGGGATACATACATTTAAGGGAGTTTTGGAGTTGTACTAATATGTAGTATCAGGTGGGAAAGTAAACTTTAGATCTTTAATGTGCAAACAGGACTAAGAAATGCATCACAGTGAAGTTTTTTCAAGTTGAAATATAGAAGACGGGAAGTTTTGAAAGGATATGTATAAAGAAAAGCATTGGTACATGTAGTTTAACTAAGGAATTGGTTCACAATAAGAAGAATGGTGAAACAAGATTTGTTAAATTTGATATAGTTAATGGTTCATATGCTTATGTGTTTTTTTTTTTTTTTTTTTTGGTATCAATGCTCAAGCTTCTTAATGATGTCAGTTTTCGCTATTTGCAAGACAACTGATTGGTTGTTGTTTGCCATTAAGGTATAATAACTTATTTTTTTTTTCATGTACATTGATGAACCTTTAAGTATGACATATGAAATTAATCTGGCCTGTGATTCAAGAAAGAAATCTGTCCAAACCAACTGTAGTGTATTAGGCAAGTACATAATATGAAGTGTGGAAATAGCTCTGCTAACTGCCAGCGGAGAACAATTTGGAATTAACACGTTCTATTTTCCATGGCTTACATTGGACTTCATATTATGTTTCATCCTCTCCCAAAAGGGTACTGGAACTTGATTTTAAGCAAACTATCAGGGCAGGTGAAGATAATAGATCCCTTTAAAAAAATCCATGGCTGCCTGTGTAGAGTTTCATGATTTACATATACTATATTTGTATGCTTAATAGCAACCCATGTCTATGAACTTGGTCCTGTTCACTCGAGGGTTGCTTATTTTGTTTTTGCAGGAGTCAGCAGGATGTAAGATGAGGTACCATCCATGGAATGATACCAATTCAAGGCCTAATGGTGGTTGCACAGTGGATCCCAAAAAACGACATTTTCCTGTAAAAACAGAAGAAGGTGAATCATCGAGCTCAAATCCCACTCCTCATGCAACGGACAGATTGTTCAAAAATATGGAGGGGAAGAGGGTGAAATCTGAGCCTGCAGATGACAAATTTGGTTTCTATGGCACTTGCATGCCACAAGCAGGAGGTATCAAGACTGAAACATTTCAGGTATTCCCCGAAATGGAAGAAGTCAGACCTCTTAAATTTGAAGTGCCTGAGCGCCCTATACTCGACAGAAATCCTCATCATTTGGCGGGTAAACCACCATTTTTCTTCTATGGGAATGTTGCAAACACTTCTCAAGAGTCATGGAAGAAGATCTCACAGTTTTTACATGGAGTTGAGCCAGAATTTGTCAATTCTCAATTCTTTTCAGCCTTGATTAGAAAAGAAGGCTATGTGCACAATCTTCCCACCGGTGATAGATTCCACATTGTTCCACATCCACCAATGACCATTGAAGATGCACTCCCACATACAAAGAAATGGTGGCCATCATGGGATACTAGGAAGCAGCTGAGTTGCATCAACTCTGAAACCACAGGCCTCTCTCAGACATGTGAACGACTGGGAAGGATATTGGTGGATTCAAGAGGAGTGCTGTCAAAGGAACAGCAGACGGACATCCTCCATCAATGCAAGACTTTGAATCTTGTATGGTTGGGCCAGAATGAACTGAATCCCATTGGAGTTGATCAAGTGGAGCTCATTCTTGGCTACCCA